>JAUCMS010000079.1:7029630-7050966 GCA_032357445.1 Enteromius radiatus
TATATATATATATATAATATTATATAAACTTCCTGCTTCCAGCTGGTGGTGCTATGACTATAACTGAATATTGGCATGTAGATGTCTTCAAGTCAGGGCTTTGATTGAACACACAACGTTTGGTGCAGATTGAACATAGTATTTTTGAGGCAATTGAGGCAAAAAATATGACATATCCTGTCGCGCTATGATTATAACTCAACATTGTGTCTGAAACTGACCAAGTATAATGTTAATGTCATTAAATCTCTATGAAGAGCTTTATTAGAGCATAAAACATGGCACTTCTGGTGTGTGTGCAAAGTTTCATGAGATTTAGCATGTTTAGGCCCTCAAAAATGTGATTCTGGTTAGAGAAGAATAAACTGGTCTTTGTACCATCGGTGCTCAGGCCCTAATGAACTCTTTCCAGGTGTTCAATGAAATGTTTGTGTATAATGGCATTCCTCATTGATTTAATAAAAAAACAACCATCATTAGACTGGTAATAGTTTGTACATTAAAGAAAGCAAAGAGACTTGCAGAGAGGTTCAGGAGAACACACATGTACACATCTGCTAAATGTAGCATTTCGTCACACACAGCAGGATAAAGATCTGCTGAGAGAGTTCATCCTGGGACATCAATTCCAGCTAGTGCATCTTACCGTTTACAGCCAATTAGCACTTGTGAGAAGGAGAGGTGCTGTGGAGCTGATGGGAAACAAACTGAACAGAGCTCAACCAAAGATGTTAGAGCTGGGAAGGCAAGGACCCCGTCTCCATGGATACGGCCCAGAGCCCTCAGTTTTCTTTTGCTTTGATTGATGACTTGTCACTGGTGGATGACTACTGTCAATCACAGCTTAGATTACAGCCGATAGGTCCAGAGTGGTCAGGCAGGACGAATGACAGACGACATCATCACTGGCCTCAACACAGTGGCATTTTTATTTTTTAAGTAAGAAATGGGCCTTTTTTTCCATTTCAGTCAGGCTCAAGAGTGAGACGGTGTTTTAAGATTGAGAAGATTTGACTATAACATTTATATAAGAGCAGAGTGACCGGTCCCAGTGAATCACAGCTCATATTTAAGCACTTTGCTCTTGTTCTGTTGTCAGTTCTCATCCATCAGCGTGTTTACTGCTTGCTTTGTTTTGAAGTTCTGTCAAAGTCTTTCTCTTTCTGGAACATTCTTACAGATATCTCTGTGACATTTACGCGAAATTATTTGGACACATGACACAACAATGCAGAACAACTAAATCAAAAATGTCATGAGGAACATTCAGGTGGTAAACTTTTTGAGAGGGGATGTGAGGTCATTTCGTGTTTGTGTTTTCTCAAACCTCCCAGAAGAAAATAATAGACTGAATTTTCTATCATCTTCTTTTTTTTTCTTTTTTGTTATATGATATGATTTAATACTCCAACCCAAACTGATATCTTACAAGAACAAATCCTTCTGAAAATCTCTTTTGACTACTATGGGCTCTTAGTCAAAATCTGCAATTTTGGAATGGTCTCATATTATTGTGCAAGTAATCTGGCCTTCTGACACATTTTGAGAAAGATGAGACAGAAATATCTTTCACTAGGGTCCGCTGTATAAAAGCACATCCATATAAACCGTATCTAATATAATATCGCCCTCCGGTTTCTCCATCCTAAGGCTCTTGCAGTGGCATTTTGACCCGGGATTTACAGAAAATGTCTTAGACTTTTCTTAGAAAATGTGAGAAAGAAAGAAAAAAGCTGTCTCCTGAATGGCTACATTTACAGCTATTAGAGAAATATAAAGAGAAAGCAATAGGTGAAAAAGAGAGACCATGGAGGTTTTGACTGAAAGAGGGCATCCTTCGGAAGAGTGCTCCAGATGGCACGATCCCACCACCATGTGCAAGTCTGAGGTTCTAAATCCAAAAGAAAAGTCATTTCTCTCTTGTCACGCACACATGATGCCTGTCAGCTGGTCTTGGTGCCTCCACAAAGCCCCCCGTTTCTCCCCGGCTGCACACCTAAACTCTCTTCCTCCATTTCACAGCTATGAAGAGGTAAATTATCAGGCATTGTGACAGAGCGCCTGCCTTAGCATAGAGGGCCTGAGAGACTGCAGGTTAGGCCTTGGTGAGCAGAGAGGGAGATTGACTCTCATTACTTTTAGAAAATGATAAGGGTTTAGGAGCCGCCCGTGAAATTCTCCCCTCTGATACGACAGGTTTTCGTCCTATTTATGAAAGAGCTTGTTGCGCTTGTGGAAAGGTCTGTGTCTTGCTCTGCATATGTGTGTGAGGGAAATCACATACTGTGAAGGCAAGAGCTTTCACAAAGCATCAGATCTGTATGCAACAGGCACACATGACTGATAAAAAAAAATGAAATTAATAAGACCGACCGACCGACCGACCGACAGATGAAATATATAATCTCATGTGCGAGTACCGATGTGTGTGCGTGTTCATACTTTCTCCATTCAGCTAGGCATAAACCCTATCATCACATGATGTGAAAAGCAGCCTATTTTTAGGGCAGAAGCAGAGCCATCTGTCTGCACACCTCTCTTTTAATAATAATACTGATAATACAAGATTTTCACATTTTCTAAAGAATATGAGAGTGGTGCCTGCCCATGCAAAACCCACTGCTATAATGTTAGCATGCTTGATAGGGTGTTGCAATGAGCTTGCTAAGGTGATGTATGCGTGTTGCTAGATTTGGATCGTTTTTGGTCCAAATCGGGACTGTTTTGTAAACAGTAGATATTAGGTTCTTTGTATAATTTATCAGCTGAGAGTATAACCAGAATAGACAATATAACTATAAGAGATGACGAATCAAATTGAATGAAAATTTAAAATTGAATCAAAAATTACATCAGATAAAAAAAAACATTCAGAATTAAATTAGAATTGCGTCATCATCCTAGGCAGAATATTCCACACACTTCCTGTTAGATGCAGTGAGCGAGTCTACGAATAGCGCACTCCGCTGGTCGTCGCTAACACATGACTGTGAATTCTGCACTGTGTCTCAGCGGCCCAGAACAGAGCGTGCTTTAACACACTCCCCACAGCGATATAGAGAGAGACTGAGACAACAGGAGAAGGAAGAAGACAAATGTGTCCAGAAAGAGGACTTCCCGCTGCCTTCCCGAGCAGGAGCAGCACAGACTCAGGAATCTCATTACTTCGTAAATCCGTTAGATTATTAGTCATTTATCTGAGAGTTCTGTAAGAGGATTGAGACCAGCAGATAATGAGGCAAACTGACAAATGACACTGCCCAACAGATTAATGCAGCCGTTAACACAGAGAGGGGCATCTCTCGTTCTCTTTCAAAAAAACTAGCTGCCTACGAAGACAGCATTTTAAGGCATCATAGGCTCATTCTTGATGGTAGTAACATTGTGGAACAGACTGTGTGAGTGTGCATATTAATAAAACTATATAAGAGCTACCATAATAAATGATATATGATGACACACGGCATGTTAAATTAAAAGTGGGTATCTCTTCACCTGTTTTGTAATACCTGGTCATTAAAGTCTGCTTTAATCACCCTAGTAACCTGATCAAATATAAAGTCCTCTTCCATTTCTCTCTCCTCATGAAATCCGTCAGTAAATCCCACAGACCTGACTGACTGGCAGAGTTTCTCAGTCGTCTCGGAGCTGAGCTGTGGTTTATTATGGAGTCTAATCCACTGGGCTCATCTGTAGCTCAACGCTCCTCTGCTGGCATTAACAAACTTCCTCTGACTCACTGAGAGCCATTTCTTGCAGCTTCTTTGTACATCTACGAAAGTTCAAGGCATACTGATGCTGAACTTGCATGAAAGGTGACAGTACAGCTGCTCTTTAAAACCTTGTAAGCTTTTTCAGAGACCGTATGCATGTTTAAACAATCAAAACAAATGTTTGAACTCAACTGTAATCTATGTACAAGACTATGTGACTGCATCAGGTTTTATTAATTAATGTATAAATGAACATTTTCTTGAAAGGTTTCTGCAGATGTCAGGTTTATGGGTAGGGGACAAATATGCATTAATATCTCAGTATAAAACAATAGAAGTCTCCACCGTGATTAAAAAAAGTGTGCATGAGACAGCTGCCCTTATCAGAGGCATAATGAAGTGTTTGCAAGAAACGATGAGTCACAGAATCAACAGGCTTCAGGGAAGAAGCGACATTGTTGTCTAGTGACAGAACGATATCTGCGATATATATCTACACACTAAGACTGACCTAGCCAGGCATCTGCTAAACAAACATTAGCTGAGCTTCAGCAAATCACAGACAAGCTCTATTATCGCTAGGGCTAAGACAGCACAATAAATAAATGAAATATAAGTAAAACTTTAAAATAAAATAAAGCAGGCACAAAAACTGTAGCTAACACCAACAAAAGCACAGTCATATTTAAATACAATCTTCCCTTGGTCTCACACACACACACACACACACACGTATCCCTCCCCTTCTGTATTTCCCAATTTCGGATGTTTAACCACCAGTGAAGCAGAAGACAGATGACAACATCCCATCATAACTGATTTATGAAATGAATCCATCAATGTCCATCTTAAATGAATCTCACTGCTAACGCACACACACGGAGCCCGACTGACGAGAAATATCACTGTCATTTGGGTATCAGAGGAGGTCGTGAAAAGTGCATTTATGTGTGTATAGGGAGCGTGTCAGTGGAAGATGAAAGCTGGTAATATGAGCTGTGATTTTCTTGTCTCTCATGGTAACAAACACAGCAGCACAGAGATGTTGCAACCTTAACAACGTCTCATTAACACACATAACATGCAATACATTTACACACAATTTTGAGATAAAAGAAACACCCCTCATTAAAGCATCTACAGTTTACATAAATAGCATTGTGGGAAACTTCTACTGACATTTATTGCTCAAAGCAAATCAGCTGATGTCGGGTTGTTTGTGTTTATACTTTTTGACTATCAAGAATGGCTTATATGGAACTGAAATCTAAAGTAAATTGGAACTATTTTTTTTTTTTAGATGAAGCTAGGATAGCTGTATATCTACAATATCAGGCTATTTCCCACATAGAATTTTTCTGGAGACATTTGGTCAAAATCTGGAACACATCTTTCCCTAAAACCGCAGTGGGTGCTCAGGTCTGGGAGCTGGTCATAGTCATGGTTAAACAGGCTGTGCCCTGCGAGGCCCTGGGGGCTTCACAGACAGAAAATGCAATTACGTGTGCTGTGAACCCAGCCACTCTGTGTGCTAACTGGATTTACATTCAGGCCTTGATACTCCACTCCCGGCCGTCACAAACATATCAGAGCTGATTCTATCCAGATGACATCATTAGGCCTACAGGCAACAAACCCAGGAACCACACCACAAAACACACTATAGAGAACAGATCTGGGCAGCCACATACACACACATACATACTGTACCCTTTATTACTTTCTTCTAAAAAGACACATATTATAGACTTACTTAAAGTTGAAGCTGAAGATTTTTGTGCTAGTGGCACTTGTAAAATTTTCTTACACTCCTGGTTGGTTGGTTAAACTCACACCATTGGTTGAACCAATGTTGCTGTGTCAGACCACTCAAACGAGTTATGAGAATAACACAGCTTTGTTTACATGCTTTGGGGAATCAACCAAGCAAAAGTCTTACTACTGCTGCGTGTGTTGGAATTATTGTAATTACAAGATAGTAACTTGGAGATTCTACTTAGAGCCATTCAAGGCTTCGTGTTTAGTTTCTATGGTAACTCTAATAATGGGTCCACATGCAGCTTTGCTTATCATGACAGCAAAACACTTCAATTATTTCATTACTCCTCCTATATTCGTTCAAAGTTTTTAACAATGAAAAAACATGATAAGCAACATCAGTTAATAAAGTAGTGTATTAAATTTGCAGTGTTACACTACTCTTTAGCTTACATTTTAGACCTACTACAGTGGCAGTAAAATCTTTTACAAAATGTTACAACTCTTCAAATTGCGTAAACTGAAACTGAAAATACTTGGTTGAAACTGTTAAACTTGGTTTTTCAGGCAATTCAAAGAAGGAATATATAAACCCTTATTTACATTGTGTCTGTCCCTGTTATCAATGCTTGTGTTTATCCCAGCTCCGCCACGACACATAAGAATCTCAGAAGTGGCTCTCCACACAGCTTTGCTAAAGATACATGCATACTGTACATCTCTTTCGATTAAAGATAATGATATACGTAAACATACAAACAAACTTCGCCATGACTTATCACAACAGATAAAATTACATTTTAATCGCATTAAACTGGTTGGTTAATAGAAAAGCCACCATTTCGCAATAGTTTTTTGTCAACGTTTTTAAATGATCACAAAAGTTTAGTGTAAATCTGTAATGGAAATGCACCTAGTGGGAATCAAAGATACTTCACACACTTCACCTTAAAATAATCAATTTCACTTTTTACCTTAAAATAATGCTATCCTTAGCCCTATTTCTTAAGAAAAAAGCTGCCAAAAAAAGTCCAATATAACCCCACACACACTTGTTGCATGTGTTCTCCTATATATAGGCTTACAAACTGATATTTATGATCACTCAGAACTCCTTTAATCAAAATCAGCATTTCAGGAGAATATCCTTTGCTCTCGTTGATTAATATTCCCCCAAAAGTGTGCCAAACGCATCTAGAGGTCCTGAGTACTTTTATTCACTCAAACACAATGAGCTGCAGTCTAAGTAGGCCACTGCAATATCACAACGAAGTGTTCTCAAGATCCCGAAGTCACACTGGGGGATTGGTGGTACATGCTGCATATGGGACCGCTGTTAAACGGCAGCTCGTAATTGAAATTAAAGGTCGTCTTTATTAAACCTGTTCTGATGAGGTGGCAGATGCCTTACCCCACCTATCAATGCCCAGAGCTGATGTGCAACGAAAGAGTTTGACTTTGAGCTGTTTGGCTGGTGTGAGACACGCTTTAAATTATTAACACTTATACTACCTGCAGTTTCAACTTGCCCTACATGAATTATGAATATGCTGCAACCATGAGAGTGCAGCGAAGCCACCGTCTCCAGCCTGCTTTGTGACATAGCTGTTATGAGAAACACAGACACAGAAAATCAATTTAATCTCCCTGAAAATAAGGAAAGCGAGCATTGATTCTTTAGATTTAAATGAAGCCATTGAAGCAGCACTTGTCTTAAATTGCGGACAGAACATTCTAGGGCAGGACAAAGCCCAGGCGTACATGCATTTTACACAAAAGACTGATCCGAAGATCCGGTGTAAAATGACAGTAAACTGCGGGAGACAAGAACACAACTTCCATTTGGATGGTACTGACAGAACAAAAGGCTTTAATGTGCCAAGACCGCCAATTTGTGTAACTCCATTGAGCTCTGAACCTCCCTGTCATTCATTTAATGCAGGAGGAACTATAGCCCAGGCCTCTGTCATTAGCGCTCCCAGCTGTCCCTCTGACCACACACATGCGCCTGACGCTGACATTGTCTAAAGTTACAATAAAAACACTTAGCCCTAGAAGAAAGGATGACAAACGTGGACAAAAAGCCAAGCGCAATAATTAGCTGCAAGCTCTGATAACTGTAATCTGCATCACTCTCAACAGACAGTCTGGCCCCTTTCCTTAAAAAGACGCATTTATCTTGCCGTTTAAAATGATACAGGAAAGTAGCCAGATTTAATTAGAGGGATAATCAGGGGATTAATTAGAAACAGAGAGTAAGAGAGGGAGAGAGAAAGAAACAGAGAGACTTCGAAGAATAAAAGTGATCAGTAAAAGTGAAAAAATAACTAATTAACTAATTAAAATGTGTCTTTAGGTCAACGTAAGAATAGAATTTCCAATTGTATTTCTTTGAAAAATGTATATTTATATAATATAATTATATATAATGTATATTAAATGTATATTTCACCATCCTTGGTTCTGGAAGTATTGTCCTCATTCATTTTCCCATAGGGATTTTTTTCTTAGTTCAAGAGTTACTCAACCTAAAGCCATTACTGTATGACTTATTAACCTAATATAAATCGAAAACAGAATATACTATTGGCCTAAATACTCTTTTTAGTATATATAGATTTGCTTATTTTGATTATCTGACTTGAGGAGTTTATTTGATCTATTTTAATTTTTTTTTTAAATCAGGGGTATTACAATTTTTTTCACAAAGAGATGCACTGTTAAACAATTCTTATTATTTTTCTCAATAATTACTGTACCACTATCCTCATAGCAGATCTTTAAAGCCTATCAAAAACGTACCAAACTTATATATATATATATATATATATATATATATATATATATAAGCAAGTACCGCTGCGGAGTAGCAGAGTACCTGTGTTATTTGTCAGACATATACAGAGAGAAATAGTCCAGCTACAGTGTCGCATGCATGCAGTTCTGTTAACTAACCACTAGAGCTCCAAAAATTACAGACTGCAGCTTTAAATATTAATTCCTCTATAGAGAAAATCAATGGGATTTTAACACCCCTTCTGTTATGCAATATAAAGAGGGTAGCCATAGGGGAAGCGTCAAAAGTCACACTTGGTAATTAAAAATTACTTAAAGCAAGATAAGCCCACTGTAATGGCCATCATGTATAATACAACTCACATCAACAGGCCTGGTTTCATGGGAAGCGTGATCAGTGCTGTATTTACAGCTGACCTCAGCAATGACTCAGTGAGGGGGACTATGGGCTCTCGAACCCCAGCACAACCTGAGCTCTGTTCAACCAATCTGTCATAAACACACGTAACCCAGACCTCCTCTGCTCCCAAACACTATCATTCAATTCCTCCCTTCATCTCATTCTCTCTCTCTGCCTTTAAGGCTGGACCAGCAGGAGATTATCGACCTACTGTTCTTGTTTTTCTGCTCATCTCTCCCGCAGGGAATTTGTATGACAGTATGTGTCCATGATTGTTCTAGCATACACTAAACATGGGATGTTGCAGGTTAATCCAAAAATTTAGCATATTCGAGTTTACTAAAAATGTTCCTGATGTGTACACTTAATTCAGTCACAGGGACATCATGCTGAATTTCCAAGCAGCCTCCAAGTTTTATCATAACCACAGAATATCAGACACAAACATAAAACAAATAAAATAAAAATAACATAAGTGTGTGTGAGAGGGAGTTTAAGTACATGAAAGAGAAAGTGGTAAATGTTTTAAGTGGTACAGGTTTTTATGTGTGTGTGCACGCAAGAATTGAGCAGATGCACCAGGCCCAACCGCAAAAACAGTCATGAGAATTTCGGCATTTTGTTATCAGTCATAAATATTAATGCAGACATCTCAGCCACAGAGCTAGAGACAAACTGTGAGAGTGGGAGACTGAGACTGAAAGAAACAAGCCAAAAAATGGCATGTCTCTCTGTTATTCATAGCAAAACAAACAAAAGTGTAAACACAGAGATGAAAATCCAGTCTGTGTGAGATCTTAATTTGTGCAAATATATTAAAACTAGCAGATCATTAAAACAGTTCACTGAGCCACAGACTCTGGGTTTATTCAATGAAAGATTTACCAAAATCATTCAACCTGTGAATCCTTTAAAAAATAGTACTGTATGTTTACGTTTAGGTATGAGGATGGCACAAACTTGCCATTATTTTACATCACATTACATCCAAGGTCGTAACTCAGGTAAAATATAATTTGATTTGCAGAGATGCTGTAGATTTGGCAGTGGTGCTAGTGATGCAAGGAGTGCTGTGTTTCATCACAGATCATTAAATTTTAAAGCAAAACTGGAATAAATCTCTCAGAGTGCATGTGTGTGCTTTTGGGGGCAGAATTACAGGTACTGTACGATGGGAGAATGCATGTTCACTAAATAGTTTCTAAATATATGCATGATTCCCCAGTAGATGTAATCCCCTGATGTTGGGGACTAAACAGAAACCAAAACGACAACTCTCTAACTGGGCTAATAGGCTAATTGCAACAGGGTGAGATTATTCACTTGCAGAGCACCGCAGGTCCAGCTCTGGTATTTACTCACGTCAAAGAAAACATCTTTCCTTTCCCATAAGACTTGAGTCGATGATCATGGCCTAGTTTTAAACCACACTTTCAATTGGTCTTAAATTATCTTTCCAGCATTGCTAAAGTTGGTGAGAATGACCTAAAGAACCTAGATTCTAGTTTAAGATCTTTGTTGATGACAACACTCGAATCTGCTTGGGCAAATCTTACGCCCTCACGTGAAAATTCTAGATTTTGCCTGCAAAAGTACATCATGAACCTACCTTTATCTACAGTTCTGAACAGACAGTGTGTCCTAAACACAACTAACTTTTGCAGACTAAGCAAATTTATAAGTTGTGTCGAGCCAATGTGATTGTCTAGCTCCAGCTGTGCTGTGCCTTCAATCCCAGGATGCCATCCACTGACCCTCACTGCTAGTGAAGAGAATTTTACCGAATGGGATTTCAGATTTATAGCCATTGCTATAAATCTTGACATTGGCTGAGTCTCTGCTTTCAGGTCTGAGTGTGGCATTACAGCAGCTTTGTATTGAAGTAAAGGGATTTGTGGGTAAAAAATGTCATCTTGAATTTGCCACAAAATAAAGTATTAAAGTATTGGGATACTCTGTAAGTATATGTGTGTGTGAAACAGCTGTGAGCCTTAAATCCTGCTAAGTGTAGTCAGGAGTGTACATAGAGTGAAAAACCTCATCTATGGGTCAGAGGTCAAAGGTTAAAACACCTAATAGTCACATAAACAACCTTTTATGCAGCAGACTTGATACCGAATGATAAACAGTGTATACCACAACACAGGCGGCATAAAACACTGTGTTGGGTAATATGAAAAGCATTATTTATGTCACAAGAAATAAAAGCCTGAGCTGCAAACCTGATGACAGGTTATCTGAGTAAGGGTGTTTTTACAGCACTAAGTGCATGCAGTGTTTTTCTGATTTTGAGATTTACAAGCTTCAGCAGTGCTAAAGATATCCGGGACGGAGCCAAATCTACTCCATTACACCGATTGGGCCATTTTGAGCCGGCATATCCTGATGTGTAAATTGTATGTGTATTTTAGACACACACAAGTCCAATCCACCAATCCATCACACGTCGCTTTTTATAATGTAAAATGTCCCTCTCTTTGGCTGTCCAAGCGCACCTCTCAGGCAGTAATTACAGTAAGTGAAACCCCTAAATTCTGGTATAATTTTATCTCTCCTCCTTTCCCGGTTCCCACGTGCTGCGTAATTCGTGATGCATTTCGGGCAAATGGCAACATTGACTCACCTGGGACTCTGACATCACATATAAGAAGTGCTGATCAGAAGAAAAGGCCATGTCTCGTAGGATCGGCCCGCTGTCGACCACCTGGATGGTTTCGTATTGTAAAGCGCCGTAGGTGGGACCATCCACTCGAATCTGAAAGGAGAGAATAAATTGTATTACTCGACCATTAATAGGCTACTAAAGTGTGAAAGAGACAGAGTAAAGCAGAGGGGAAGGGGAAAGAGTTGTTAAGTTGTTAGACAGCTGTAGGGGACGTTACGTGCCATAAATTGCAGGTTCAGCAGAGAGCTGTAACATCCTCACACAGTTGGGCCGCAGTGATGGAGGTCTCATGGCTATATTTGAACATCTGTTGTTGCTGACGCAAAAGTGCACACTCACACTCCATTCCAGTCTTGATATAACCCTAGCCTCCCTCCAGACTACATCTTCCAACCAAACACTCACTAAAGGGTCCTGTGAGAACTTAGGTCTTTATACCTGCCATTAAACATTACAATGTACCTGATAACCCATTACGACAGAATGAATCAGCAATTTCCTTTCCGTTTTGACACTAAACAGTTTAGGAGGTATCAAATCCATTCCCATCGGAATCTCCCACTTTATCTTTGCGTTTATGGCCTGGAGTCCCATCAGACCGTGAGTCCTGTCAACCTCAGATCATCTTACCACAAGAGACGTCTAAAACAATTTTGTGCCACCACTTCAAAAAGTCCCTCCATCTGTGTCTCTGTGATGTTTCAAGCTTTGGCTTTGCGTTCTCACTTTCTCTGGGGCTTTTTGCTTTGTATGCTGAGGGTCACAAAGAAAAAACAAAAAGAGAGGTCCAACAAAAGAGGAGAACAGAAAGAAAGGGGCGGAAGAAAGCAAAAACCCTTCACACGAGCCAAAGTCTTATTCAGCAAGAGGGTTATCTAATCTCTCCGATCGAGGGCTGGTTAATTTGGTTGGGATTGGGTTTCGGCCAGGAAGTGTTTGGGATGGCAGTGTGTGGACAGTGGAAGAATGAACTGCAGGAGGTTTTGCGAAGCCCCGGTCGAGCCCAGAGAGAGATACACAGAGTGGTCCGACAGATCACTGGAGGAACAGGGTGAAGCGGATGGCCATTATCACAAGCATAGCTAAACAAATTAGCCTCAAGGGAGGACTATTAGCATTAGCATGCTCATGCTATAGGGTTGATGGAGAAAAAAGGAGAGTATCTGATCACAAATAGAGGAAGAAAATAAAAACATGGCTAAATCAACATGCTAATATACTTTACATGACAAAATACACTGTCAGGTGATAAGAGACAGGATTATTAAGAGTAACAAGCTGAAAGTACATCAGGTTTTATTAATGGTTGAACAATACTGGTTTTATCAATTTTTTTCTTTTTCTCAGGTTATAAACGGGTGAATTGCTAAACCTTGAACAAAACAATAATTTTCTTCCTTTTCATTTCGGCATCAATAAAGTGGATTATATTCTTTAAAACCTGATTGGATTACACTGCTAATCTGTGTATGATACAATCATTTGGATTTAATTCCATTTCAAACCCACGACTGACATTATTTCAACAGTTATCTCATATTCAGTGTCATACTTTCTGTGTCTGAAATGCCTCTGATTTCTAAAAAAACAAAAGTTCAGTGTTGCGTTACACTGATTACAGACTGTGTATTCTTAGAATAGACTAGCTTTCATTTTAAGGAGTAGAATAACCCTGCACATTTCTGCTCTGTGTATTGTGAGCTGTGGGACCTCAGGTGTGCAGCCAATGCAAAGTCTCAAAACACCCTCCTAGTGGTCATGGACTATAACAACAGTGGCCAGTCATGTGAGGCTGTGTGCAGTGTAAGGTTACACAAATGAGTAGAGGTTAAATGTGGGCAAGGGTAAATTACAAACAATATTGATGTTTAACAGCTCTTTGTCATAATTTACACCAAGGTCAGTCTATTATGCATAATAACAGTGCTTTTAGCTTTACTGCATTTTTTTCTTAATTCAGTATAAAAATGAAAAGGTTGATTAAGTTACTGTCACAGCATTGCTCACTTGTTATATAGAGCACAGGTTAAAGCATCACACTGTCAAAGGGCAGTATAGCAGAGAACAGCAGGCTAAATCTAGTTAAGATCAGCTAAGCGAAGAGCAAACAGAAGGAGAGGTGATGAGAGCAGCCGTAACCACATGAGCTCTGCAGCTTCATAATGTGGGCAGGACTATACCCAGCATCCATGGAAACTGCAATTTCCTCTGGCTCAAAACAACTTGATCTTAAGCCCTGCTATCAGGCCAGAGCTATGACTATACAGTAGATTAAAACTGATGCTATAGAACTCAAAAAAAACGTGGGATGGATTCACTAAACAGTTGGAAACCTATTTCTCAAACCTGCATATTGTTCTCTAACCACCTGCACTGAAGAATTTTACCAATTTCTTTTTTCAGCTCATGTCATTGTGCTATGAAATTAAAATCATGTTTTCCCCCTTTTTTTTAACCTAGAAAATTTAATAAAAAAAAAACAAACATGCAAAATCAATGCAATTCTCAATTAAATGCATATTTAGTTTATGTACTGTTCAGATCTATATGCCTACAAACTTTAAGGTGCATTTTATTTATTGATTTTAACACATAACAACCAGAAAGAAGATTCTGATGTGGTACACTTCACAGCAAAGTACAAACAGCTCACAAGAAAATATTCAGCCATTTTGTAATCCCCATTCAACAAAACCCTCCGATACTGTTGTATTCAACTAGTGATGGCTGCCCTTTCAAACTCTGCTTTTTATGCTCCATCTAGCTATTGCAACTGACTTCAAACAATCTGCATAAGCACGTAAGCACTCGTCTCAAGAGAACGCTTCACTTTTGGCACAAGGCAGCCCTTGCTAAAGCCTGCTGTTAACTAAAGCATTTTGCAAAGGAAAAAGAGTGACAGAACTTTCTACCAACCCTAAATTTAACCTTGGCGAAAGCCGTCTTGTGATCTTTCAGTGAGCTTTTCTTCCACAAGCTGCAGTCACTTGGGAGGTGTTCCTTCTGTTACCTTCAAAATGAGCGAGAGATAGCCCACACTCTCCATTTGTGAGGGCAACAGCGGTGCCACGAATACACCGTTCACACAGAGCAAAAGTCTGTTCGCCCCGGCACACGGGATGCTTCTGGTTGTCTGGTACATTACGGCTCAGAACGAGCTGACACTGATATAGAACAAAGCTGAGAAGAGGCACTGAGTCACTGAAGAGTTGTGACAAAAGAAAACTACAAATAGCTGCTCTTGAAGCAGTATTGGCTGCAGAGGTGCACATCTGACAGTACAAACACTTCCCGTCTCAAAGCTCGTGGGACACCAGACACTAGGCAGTGTTTGGGTGAAGGCCACTACGATTAAGGCAGTGTGCTGACGCTCCCTCGAGACTTCCTTTAGAAGCAAGAGCTACTCTGATGCACAGATATTGATCTATGACATTTAAACCCCGACTATAACAAAAATAGAGCCGCACGTGTCAACAACTGTAAGCAGATCGGCCTCGCTACCGTGAGTGACTCTGTGTCAAGGCGTTGAGCGATTGTTTTCTGTTTTTTTGAGCCAAATCCCCTGGGAGAGTTTGAGATAGAACCTGCACATCTTAACGCACCGGGAGATCTTGACGTGTTCCAGCCTGCTATAGTCAAGGAAAGTGGAACGAAAGGTTTGCTTTGATTTCGACGCCTCCATTGGCTAAGCCGGAGTGCGCTGTAGTAAACAGCCAGAGTGGGTGGACTGGGAAGTCTCTTAATGTCAATCAATGCTGAAAGAAAACTGCAAATTCCCATTTTGCAACATCGATACTTAGCTGAAGGCGACTGGTTTTGCAAAGGAACTTGAATGGACCGATGCTAAGCTGGGGAATTAAAGATGATCATGTGCTGAAAGCCATTGTCTGCCATCATGGTGAGCACTAAGTATTAGGCAATAAAAAATAAGATGATTTCAGTGGGGAATAAAAACTATGGTGGTCAGTGTTTTTTAGACTACAAATAACAAATTCAAGGCCCATTTCACTGAACATCTGAAAAGCTCCAGGGTGTAGGGCAACATT
The DNA here is from genome assembly GCA_032357445.1 of Enteromius radiatus. Lineage (NCBI taxonomy): Eukaryota > Metazoa > Chordata > Actinopteri > Cypriniformes > Cyprinidae > Enteromius > Enteromius radiatus. The sequence continues at coordinate 7,045,009 of JAUCMS010000079.1, forward strand.
TAAATCATCATTTCATACATTCTATAGCTTTTATAAAATTTCATATCCAATGTATTTTATAGCAACCTTGGTTTAGCTGCCTCTAAAGAGCAGAAAATATAACTACTGTCAGATGATGAAATTTTCCTTCAGTGACAATATGTTCATTCACATTTACCACATCCACATGAGTCACCAGATTTTTACAGTTTCATATATAAAAATACCAAATTTCACAATAAAGATTACAGGAGGGAAAAAAAACCCTTCATGTTAGAGGAGATTTTTCAAAGGCTTTATTCAATTATAGGACAGCTTGATCTCAATATGATCAAATTTCTCTCAATATCTAAATTTCTCTCTGTAGTTATTAAAAATGTTTATGGTCAGTGTTTGGATTTTTAATGCCACCTGTAAATTTGCATCATTACCTAATTTGTATAATTCCTTTAGTGCAGCCTGCCTTTATTCTTGTCCTCGTGGCCCCCGCTCTTCATATTTTACATGTTGCTCATTTAACACACCTGATTTAAATCAGCAGTTCACTAGAAGACAGCTCGATAAATAAACTGTGTTTCAAACTGCTGTGGTCCCTAAAGAGTGTTCACTGCTCTGTACTTTCTGGAAAATCAGAAGTTTATCTCACATAAGAATACAGATTTGCGCCTGCATCGTCTTCACACACAGAAAAGCTAACTTTAAATAACTTTTGTAGGAAGTTATCACAGAGGTCACGTCTTGCGCACTTATGATCAAATGAATTAAACATCTGAAGCGATACGAGAAACATACGAAACGCTGCTTTAGTGCATGGCGTCTTAAAACGGCATAGATTGAGAGTACAAATAATACCAGAAGTGCCACTTTCAAATCACCAAACCAAACCATCAGACGGCTTCATAATCAGCTGGTGTCGTAGCCAGGCAACTGGCCCCTCTAATATGGCATTTCCGTCACTAACGAGTGAATGAGACACAGACCTGTTCCGCTCTAAACACGTTGCACCCAGCAAGCCGCCATGTTCACAAGAGAGAAAGGCTTTGTTTTGGTTGCCGGGTTATGAGATTGAGGTTGTTGAAAAGCTCTGATCCGCAAAACACGTGCGCGTGCATGCGTGTACAAAGCCAGGCCCCGGTGTCTCAGGGAGCTCACAGGCAGAACCCTGCGGAGGAGAGACCTAATCAGATTTCCTGATCCGTTCGTCCCTCCGGTTTCTTCTTCGCAATCAGTGGATCGGTGCTGCGGCAGGATTTTAATTACCAGGGCTCTAACAGCGCGGCACAAACCTGCTCTGACACACTGATTGCGGCAATGTCATCGCCAGACAAATTAACTTTACTCTTCAACAACAGGCCTCCAAATAAGCTTAAAGCTTTTAAATACACCAGCTCAAGACCAACATAGTCTGAACTTAAATTGGCTTAAAACTTTTACATTCATTTTCTCATTTAATGCTCCGTAACACACTGTAGGACATGAATACGCAATTTAGGGATACAATTTAAGCCATTGTTTCCCTGCTCGTAATGTAGTTAACCTTTATGTAATTGCGTTGAACTCTCAGTCGGTCTGCGTGAACTTGGAAATCTTGGCATATTTTGTGCTCCTTTAGCGAAGTCGAAAATGTAAAAATGTCCTCGTTCTGCTGGAGGAAGGTGTGTTTTATATGCAGGGCTCGCGCTGGCTGCAGGGAGGATGGAAGCGATATTAGCAGGCCGAAAGTTTCTCCGTCACCTCTCTTACCCTGCAGTCCCGCAGAGAGGAGAGCTGGGATCACACTGCTCTAACTGTTAAAAACCCCTCACCAAGGGAGAGAAAGAGGGAGACATTACCCTCGAGAGTCTGGTCAGGGAATGTTGTGAGCATGTCCATCAAATTTCTCCTCTCTGCAGCCTTTCTAAAAGCGCTACTAGAGGAGATATTGCCATGAATTCTCAAGCGAGCGCCTAAAATTGGAGATATCCTCTTTAATCTTGCTTGTATACACCACTAGTCAAATGTTTTGAAATTTGACAAAATTGGCGTTTTATTTTTTGACTTGTTTACCATGTTTACTAAGTTTTTGATGTAAAGCCTTAAACTTATATGCTTGAAACAGGGTCCCGATAAACATATATCACTCTAAAACATTTTGGAGAAAAAGTATTTTAATCTCCCAGATACTTCCCTGAGGATGGAAGGTTATTTTGATCATGTGTTTGTGGAGGCAAGTAAAGTGTGTCCGCAGGGCAGCCCGTCTCTCCTCCTGTGTGACAGACAGGACACCCCTCTCACTCTCTCTCCAGGGTGCCTGTGAGTCTGACCTTTTTACCAGTTTATCTTTCTCCTCTTCCTCTCTACTTTTATCACCCATGCAACCTCCTCTCACCCGATCTTCCTCATGATTTCACCATCTCTTTGCTCATTCCCATCAACCCCTTTAAACCTGCCTTGTGCATCAATTTCCACTGTATTCCTCTCTCTATAGTCATCTCTCTCATCCTCTCCCACTGGGGGTTCCTGGTTTAATCTGAGGTTAGATGTGACCTCTGGGCCACATGCTGTTTCTTCTCCATTTTCTACTCTATCCCTCTTTCGTTCGCTTTCTCTTTTCAGAGAGGCTTCATTCTCTGTGTATTCAGTCTGAGAGGAGGCCTCATGGCCTGTAGCTGCTCTGAGTAGCACTAGATCTTTTTTTTTTCTCTTCACCCTTATTTTGAGAGGCAGACGTCTCACTGTGGCTCTTCAGTCATGAGCGATGAGGGCTCAGGGCTGATGCTTGACCAGCACATGCTCTCAGACTCCTTCACATCCATCAGAGAGAAAAACACAGCACACACGCGTTGTTTCTTCAGTAATGCTTTGTTTATGTTGCACTGACTGAAATGTACTGCAAGTGTTGTTCTGACATTTACGTTCACTATTTCAACCGGGAATGCATTGCAATGCAGAATGGTGTTTAATTTAATCAGTTTGGTTAAGTTAAGAACTTTCCAGTTCCTAACATGGAAAAACTCACCACTATTATCACTTTCACCGTGTATTATGTTCAGCCGTCAATAAGGCCATTCATTATTTAATACAGCTCTTTCTCTCGCTCCAGCTCCTCATTATAGTCACTGCAGGGTGGAGGGACAGGCAGGCATTGCTGGAATTTTCAAATGAGGCAATTTATCTGAAACAAATACCTGCAGAAGGGAGACAAACCTATTTTCCCATCAGCCCCATTTTTCTAGCTGGGAAATAAAAACAATTATTTTGCACTCTTCCTATTTTATCTTATTCACACACATGCCCTGTGGCCAACAACACACACTTTAAGACACCAGGCTCCATGTGTGGTAAGAGCCAAAGCCATTCACACTGACGGCGACCCACAGACTCAACAAAGTTGATAAAAGTTACACGTTATGCAAATGAGATGCAACATAACTTCCAAAGAGAGCTTATCTCTGTGAGATCATTTATTAGAAATCTCTCTGCTAACATCTGCTCCATCTCTGTCAGTGTGAATGGAGCCTGATACTGGCTACATATGGTGAATTAGCCAGCATTAACAGTGTTTATGTTGCGCAAATGGTTTTTATGTTCCATGTATAAGCTGCATTCAGCATGAATGATGAGCCCTGTAAAATTATACACATTAAAACAGAAAGCAAGTGCGAGGAAAAGAGGTGAAGGTGTGTGCTCGAGCACCTGTGAGAGTTTTTGGAACAGGCTGCGAGACATATGGTGGATGAGAATTTTGATAGCTTTGAAGTGAGAGAAAAACAGGGAGAGGAAAGGAGAAAGAGCAGATCATCCCTCAAGAAGCAAAGCTGTAGATCTGAGAATCAAAAAATAAATAACAAAAAACTATTAATAACAATAAACTATTACTCAATTAGATTTTTGAAAAGTCTCAATTTCTGAAAAGGCTGCATTAATACAGTAAAATCAATAATATTGTGAAATATTGCCGGCAAAGCTAAATCTTCTTCAGCAATTAATCTAGTTTCAGTGCAACATGATTCTTCAGAAATTATTGTAATATGCTCAGTTAAATTGTTAACATTTTTATAATGAACAGAAGGTTTTGCAAAAAGCATTTATTTAAAATATGTATTGAAATATTTATCTACTGTCTCCTTTGATCCATTTAATGCATCCTTGCTGAAGAAAAGTATTAACTTTTACAAAAGAAAAACCCACACTTTTGAACAGTGCGAGCACATTTCGCCGTAACAGATGAATTGCATGAGCAACATCTCACAAAATGCGATCTGAAATGCACCCAAATGATAGAATGACAAACAAAGCTATCCTGTAACAATAATTCCCTTTCTCTTGGTCTGTAGTGTCTGGCAGACTGAGGCTGTGGTAGACCAGATGCTGATAGAGTTACATAGAGACATTTCTTTCTCAGGGATCTATGGTCTTTGGCAGTAAAAAGAGGCCATTGTTTGAGCTGCTACGGGTTTTGGCCTGTTCAAATTGCTACTATGCAGCAGGTGACTGTAACCAGAATTTCTGTCCTTCCAAAAGTAGTAGGCACATAATTTTCAGACGTCATTTAGGGAAAAAATCTATTTAATATGCTACCAAGTTGTACTTTATACTTTTGGAAGTTTGTAAAGTATTACCGATGCCATTTAAAGTGAAATGAAATTCTCTCAGGGCATTGTGAGCTGTTTTGAAAAGCTCAGGAATGATTCAGGGATGCCTTCGCGCGCAGTTGATACCTGTGGGCTGATTAACTGAAATAGCGATGCTGATAGACTCCTGCAGAGTGTGTCAGTCTCTCTGCCATACCACATACACACACCTGACACTTTCCCCTGTCTGAGCTTCATGCGGCACTTCAGCAAATGATAGATGCTCCGACAGCTAAAACAACAGGTCTGATTCCCCTCTCACGCACACACCCCTCAATTAGCTTCACGACAGCAGACCTGAAACAGATATAATGTCACTCCATTCACAGCAGCTAACATGCCAACGCGACGGAAAAGTGGAGAGACGCGACAGGTAAAGAGTGCGTGTCTCTTCAGGTGAAAGTCTGATAAATGCAGGCACAAATAATAGCATCTCTTCAAACGGTCAGGCTTTTCTAATACGTGAGAATCCAAACAACAGACAAAAAGTTTGCAGGTTCACACAAGGGTCACCCAGAAGTTGGATACATATGAAATGATGTGGTGTTTTCGAGTACGTCTAAATGAAAATGCTAATTCAGTTCACAAACAATGCAATGAACGAAATCTACCAATTAACAGAGAGGTCTGGTTAAAGGAATAACTGAATGAATCGCTTGGGAGTCAATAAACAAATTAAGTATAAATAAATGCATATTATCAAGAAAATTAAAGTGGTTTATGACCTTGCACATGTCAACTTGTTGTTTGGGACTCCAAAAACCAAAATATGAACCTTCAATAACCCATAATAGGGGAACTTTAAGATAGTGATTGATTGTCATTCATTTCCTTGTGAAGTACATAACCACTGATTTGCTCTAAAAAAAATTAACATAGCCATACATGTAGTAATTATAACCCTTGTTTCAATCGATTTCAAGCCAATTAATTCAGTAAATAGTTTAATGATTTATTAAATATACTGGTCACCATCTACTGATGCAATAAAGTAACCTAAAAGATTCACTGAACAAACCAGAATGAATCTTTTTGAAGAACTGAATCAAAAGAATTAAAAACATCATGTCTCGTATTGGAAAAGTGGCTGCTTATCAGTAAGAATGAAACAGATTTCGAAATGGAAAATGTCAGACGTAGTCAGGAGTGTGACAGCACTCTTTATCCTTTCAGGGTGCAGAGAGAGGGGTGAAAGGGAGGATGAAAGAGGGATGAGTGAAAACAGTCCTTAAAGGTGTGAATAATGCATGAAGAGCCGAGGCCAGACGAGAAACAGTCATCAGACCAGAACCCGATCGCTGATCCAGTTACCACTGAGCCATCCCTAAAGCCCTGAAGTCTGCCTCTCTCTCTCTCTCTCTCTCTC
>JAUCMS010000079.1:7052258-7094390 GCA_032357445.1 Enteromius radiatus
GCAGTGCTCTGTCACTAGCTATCTGCACTCTATATGAGCCCGGGGAGGGATCTATCGCTCTCAATCACACACACACACACACACACACATAATGTAAACCACACACCACAACAAGCCACTAAAACACTAGCATGCATATGAAACTAACAGAAGCTATATAGGGAATATCTACTGTGATTTCTGTTCATGTTTGCGACTTTGGTGTAATATCATCGTACCGACATTAACCTCTGTTTTTCCAAGTTGCAGTAGGTGGCAGTAAGTGGGTGAGTGAGTTTATCTGTGAGTTTACGATGTGTGTGTGCTCTCATCATTTTCTACATGGTGACATATCAAAGAGCAAAGAGCTAGACCTGGCAAGCAAGTCTTTGTATACAGTAAGGATGAGTGACAAGGCTAACTATGCTGCAATAAATACGGAGAGAGAGAAAGGTGTATGTGTGTGTGTGCATAATCTCAAAAGACAGCTTTTATAAGCGTAAAGCTTTAATTCGGGAGAGACGGGAATGGGTTGTTCCCCACAGAGACAGAAGTCTAAAGAGGATCACAGATTGTGTCTGTCAACAGCCATATGAAATCCTTTCATGCGGTTTCAATTAGAAAACCGAACAGGAACTGTAGGGAGTCCATTTCCTGTCCTCCGTTTTTTTCTTTTTCTCTATTAATCCATCCAGAAAGTTTTACTTGATTTCTATATCATTAAAGTCCAGGGATGTAGCTACAGATTGTGGGCCCCCTGCGACACTTGGGATCAAATCCAGATGTTAACATTAAAATTAATATTAATATTAGTGCTGTCAAAAGATTTATCTTGATAAATTGCATCCAAAATAAAAGTGTTTGCATAACATATATGTGAATACTGTGTATATTTGTTATGTATAAATACAAAAACATGCATGTATATATTTATGAAAAATATGTTTAGAAGTTAAATATATTTATATAAAATATAAGAATATAAATACACATGTAAATAGTTTTTATATATTTATATATTTACTGCATGTATTTATATATAAATAATACATATACTTAGTACATATTTAAGTAAACAAAAACTTATTTTTGCTGTGATTAATCATGATTAATAATTTGGCAGTGCTATAATATATATATTAATGATGCATAATAGAATTCAGAAGTTTGGGATCAGCAAAATGTTGTGTTTTTTCAGAAAGTATCTTTTGCTCTTCAAGGGTGCACAAAAAATAGAGAGAGAGAAAAAAGTAACATTGTGAAATATTATTACAAACTAAAACAAAAGTTTTTTTTTTTTATAATTTTACTGTCATGGAAAGTTGAATTTTCATCAGCCAATCTTCATTGTCACAATCATTCTGATTAATCATCAATATGCTGACTTATCAATGTTGGAAGCAGTTGTGCTGCTTAATATTAATATACTGACAACCTTACTTTTTTTCTGGTTTTCTTAATGAATAAAAAGTTAACAAAGAACAGCATATTACAAATAGAAATGGTTTCTAACTGTATGTCTTTATTATCACTTTTTAGCAATTCAACACAATCTTGCTGAATAAAAGTACTCATTTCTTTAAAAAAATATATGTACTCATCCAAAACTTTTGAAAGGCATTGTATTAAAACAACAACAACATGCATTTATGTGAAATACTCAAACTACTTGCATCAAATTATTTGTGATCCCCCACCACACTCCAGGTAAAAAACTTTGAATTAATCTTATCAGTATTCTACATCAATCCTGCTGAAATTGTTGTGAGCACTTTGAACACATGGGCCCCTAAAATCATTCCCACCGTACACCCCATTAGGTACAGCCCTGCTGTGCTCTGAATCCAGAAGAGAATGTTCATCTGTAATAATTTGAGTGAGTTTGCATGTCTTTTAGCGCACTCATGTCATCACAGGTATTTGAGTGAGTGTATATGTGTGTGTGTGGGAGAGAGAGAGAGAGAGAAAGAGAGAGACGCTGCTCTCTGGCTCTGCACTTCCCTGCAGGCTTTCATCTTTCTCAGGTTAGATTACTGTAAAGCACTCCTGTCTGCCAGCATTCCTGGAAGCTTTTTATCCGTGCACTTGTTTGTTTAAAAAACTGGAAAAAACTGGAAACTAGAAAAAAAACGACAGATACTGTATAAAGGGAGCTGGGAATAAGAGGAGCTAACGGTCCTTCCCTCAACTGTGTCTAAACATATTTCAAAGCACTGTTAGCAAACTGACTTAACTCTAGACCTGCTGGCACACTTCTGCTTCTCGCTCTTTCACTCAGGGTCATTTACATCAGTGCATGAAAGCTAATAAAACAGGAAAAAAGAAAAACCGCTTGCTTAGACAAAAAAATGTAATAAAATTACATAAGATAAAATAAAAAATATAAAACAAATACAATGTATTTTTAAATATAACAAATATTTTCATTTATATGGAACTGGAATTTTTTTTATTCAAAATCTGGCCAACGACCTACTGATAAAGCTAGATGCAAAACACACTATTACATCTCAAAAAATAAAACATAGCAAGATGAACAGGTAACTGTAGTACATTATTGGCTTAAATGAACCATTTGTGCACATACCTGTGTCATAAGGTTATTAATGTGTTAAATGCAAATTTTACCTAACAAATAACAGTTTTGCATAGACCATACGCGTTAAGAAATCGAAAGCATGATCGAAATTCGAAAACGCAGACCAATTGACGCTGCATGTTTTAGCAGATGCTGACAACTCACAAACAGCAGCACAAATTTAATTAGAGCTGCCCTGAAGCTGTTTGTAACTATTAGAGCTGGCAGTTGGACAACTGGAGGACCGTGTGTGTTTGCATATGCATCCGATGCCACTGTGTGTTTAATAAAGGGCAGTATTAACATCCCACCTTGGAACGCCTGAAGGCGACATCAATAATCACAGGGCTCATGCCACACTTTCTTCCACGTCTCTTATGTTTATGTATAGAGGCGTGTGTGTGTGCAAGCTTGTATTTGTGGGACAGAGTCTCTGCATTGGCTGGTAGGGCCTAAAGCTGGAATGGAGTTCCCACACAAAGCTGTTTAAGCATGACAAGCCCAGGCAGTGTTAACCCTGCAGGGCTTGGGCAGACCGGGCCGCCCCTGTACCCAAAGACAGAAGCTGCGGAGAGAGCACACAACTTGTGAGTCGGATGGGCAGGTGTTGCCAAAGCCTGCCAAAGCTTGTGTGTCCTCTAGGACCTCTGTGTACACACACCCACCCACACATACTCATGAACACACACTCTCCAGTCAATTCATTACATGGATTTGCTACATGTTACGTTTACTGAAAATATTGAGTATTTAGGACTATCCCCTGGTGAGATTTAGCTCATTAATGAAAACAATTTTGTCTCCAAACAAGCAAACTTATTGGGAAAAAACACCATTTCAGTCTTTTTAAACTTAACATTTAATCCAATGTGTTACTTGCCATTTTATTGCAAATAATTGTGAAATTTACTAGCAATTTCTGTGTGAAAACACTTTTCCCCTTCAGTGCATACACAGACCTTGCAGAAACATTACAGGACATTACTGAATGAAATTTTACCCATAATGCAACACTGGTTTAAACAACGCTGATATATTTAGAGTTTAGGTTAGATCTCAGATCTTGTGGATAAATTATGGATACATTAAACCTCTTTTCTATCAAGGTAGAGAATAAAAAACTATTAGAAAAAACAATGCTTTTAAACAAACAAAGCATTAGAACTTGCTGAAAATGATTTTAACATATTATTTAATTATTTCCTGTTGTTTTTCTATGAACTTAGGCAAGTAGGGCTGAAATGATTAATGAGTTAATAAATGAATAAATTAACATGTGCCATCATTATTAACAGCATCAGAATGAACAGAGCGAGCAAAGCTTAGTGTTTAATTATCTCATGAATTTACAAAAAGGCTGATTGGAAGGATATAGATTCACTGTTACAGAATAATCATTTAGGTAAGAAGTACAACAATGAAAACGAATTCCCGCAGCAGCGCACTGGGGAGAAAGCAGCCATAAACAAAACGTTTTAATTTTACTGGACATATTTACTGAAACAAACAGAAGCCGTGCCAGCAGGCAATACTACAAATGTACATTTTGCCTTGGCCCCAGTACATACTGCTGAGACAATAACAGCAATTGATGAAACCTGTCAATCAAATACCTCCAAAATACATATAAACAGCTAACACAATGCAAACCAAATTTAGATTTAAAAGCAGCCCTACAAAAAGTCAAACTGCAGTGTTAACTCCTAGTAAAGCTATTAGACATGGAGTTCAGAGAGAAGCAGCCAGTAGATATTCAGCTGAGATCTTGGTTATGAATGAGTGACTATATGATTGTTATAGGTAGACAGATGGTCGGCTCTCACTCATGTCTCCTCTTGGCCGTGTCAGCATGCTCTCGGTCCCTTCCCAACTGCTCTACATGCAGGTCATCTGCACTCAAAACACCTGGACCGGACCTATGCCACGTCATCTGTGCTCAGGCTGTTTATGCACATGCACACTCTCAAAGCTTAAGCAGTTTAAAAAATATATATATATAATCCATCTTTGAGGTCATTCAGAAGCGTGTTTTACATGTTTAAAATTTATAGTCTTTCTCTTCAGGGAAAAGATGCCATAAATGCTGACTCATGGGACGAGCCCTTCAACATGTCCCAACCCAAACTTCCTGTTTCAATAGAAAACACATCAGCATATGACAGCTTGTTGAGCAATTTCATGCAGTTTTTAACATCATTAGCAATAAGCGTATGCTTCCTCTACTGACATATGATCAACCCATGCTGTTTTACCTTCAGGGGGAATCAACTCAACACACACACACTCTTCATTTCAGTGACTCATATAGGATCTATGCTTATAGGCAATATTCTACTCTTATCGCCAGATCAACCTGATCTTTAAACTCTCTCAGTTACTGTTTATAAACCAATATAAGGGAAACTGATTTCAGACCAGATGAGAATCACCAACCTGCTATTTACATTTCGAGCATCATACGCAGAAGGCCTTCTCCATGACAAACCCCTGAAACTCTTTAGCATTTTAATGAGGTGCTTTATCCTGCGTCAGTCGACTGTGTAAGTGCAGGTAAGGAGAGGAATGATGGGGTAAATTATTAAGCGGAGCTACCCTGTGCCTCCCAGCTGATACGTTCAGAACCAGAAGACACCAGGAGTGGAGGGGATGCACATCCCTGAAGTACACACTTTATGACCTCTGATGAAAACACCTTCTGAAACCATTACAGATGAGCTGAGTGCACTATTTAGCATTTAGAGAAGCACATTTAAATTTTTACTGATAATTATTACAGTACGAAGGTGATTACAGGAACATAAATTTACTGACCATTTAAAATCGCGTATTAAAAGACCATTTTAAAAAGCAGATTAAAGATGTAAATGATAAAACAGCATGTATACATGCATTTTTATTTAAATGGTCTTGCTATATCAGTTTTGGAAGACGATAACAGCATTCATATAAATCCATGAGAAACACCCACTACTCATTTACATACATTACTCTCTATAACAAAGGTTGTTCGAGTGAATTTAAATTACCACAGTCACAGTGTGATCTCATATTTGAGTCAGACTGAAAGTGAGCAGTGAAATCAAAGCTAACTGTGCAATTTACCATAAACGTAACTAATATCGACACACAGATGTCCACATGCCTTTATTTCAAGTAAAATACTACTCCCAGCAGAACTAAATGGAACAAAAGAGGACTAGATGAGGGTGGAGAGATTTTTTGACATTTCGCGTCTATCTAAGGGTTTTAGCAAGGCAATCTTGACACCAAAGAACACTTCCCAAATAAATATCTTGAAAAGCCAGAATAAATACAATGCACAGACAAATCCCATCCTCAAATAAGGGCCGGAAAGTGGTTTTTCTATTGCACATTTAGAGGTACCACTCATCAGGCTTGTTTAGTGTTCTGCAAATAATAGAGAATCAGAATTCCAAAGATTCCATCTTGTCTTGGAGCCTTTGATTGCTGATGAAAGAATGCATGGATAATCTCATTCAAAAGGCGCTAATAACCTTGACTGACCTCAACTGCCACGCATCAGAATGGGACTGAAATGAGACTTTTTTTGTGATAAAAACGAGTCCTTCACAAAGAGGCGCTTGGCTGTGGCCTTTTCTTTGTGATGCGGGAGCAATATGAATGCACAGGGGCCTTTGACAGGCAGAAGTCAGTGTTCACGGTCAGCGTCTGGTGATGGAGACTATCTGGGAGACAGCCGCAAACCCTGAGGCAAAGAGAAAGCCAGTGTGACTGGTTTTCCACGGCATTCACTGCAGAGCCCCAGGGCAGAGCCCCGACTTCAGACATAGAATGGGTCAGTGACTATTCAACTTGAGAATATGCAGAAGGCATGAATGAATGAATAAATATACACATATTTACACCTCTATAAATCTGCATACTGCATGTCTGAGCATAGATGATGAGTCAAAGATTCTCCATGGTTGAGTCAGCTCTAAACTAGAGCAGACAAGAACCAGAAGTACAATCAGTGAGTAGATACAGTATACCAGCTCCAACACTTTCCACTTGGTTACTATCATTATGGATTTAATTACTGCACACACCGTCCCAGATAAGGAATGAGCAAGTTTGTGTTTGAAAAACAAAAGACTTGGGCAGTGGGAGAGCTCAGCACTGATTTATACACTTTAATAAAAATCCAAAGACAATTGGTTGGCTGTAGATAACAAGTGGATGAATGAAAAATCAGGAGAACAGCGCAAGGCACTGTTTTAGGGTTTAATTAATTCATGCGATAACTGCAAACTGTCCCGCCAGAGAGACAGACAGACGAACAGACAGCATGGCTGAGAGAGAGGAAGAAACACAGACAGACATAAAGACTAAGTCAATTTGGAAAGAGGAGAGGAGGAAAACAGAGAAAGAGAATCAAAAGAGATTCTGGGATCTGGGAGCACATTACTAGGGCTTGTGGGCAAGATGTAACCACAAGTTTATAACTGAGGAGGACCAAATTTTACAGTCAGAAGCACCCATATTTGTTAAACATTAATTTGAAGTATACTGGAGGATGTTGTATTATATTATGGTTTGAACTCGACGATGGTTAAAATGATGGTGGTCATAAAAACATCTAATACTACATATGTTTTAATAGCATTGATTAATAAAATCATTCTCCATCTAAAAATCACAATGATTATTTATACTTCTAGGATGCTGACTATTTGGGTAATTATTGGACAGAGCATTGAGAAATTAAAACTATCATTACTTATCACTTTATTACAGGTTCACATACTGTATGTAATTTAAAGAACAAAAAGTTTTACGATGGTTGGCTGTTTTCTACCTTAGCTAAGGGGAAGCAGAACACATCAACAGACTACAAACTGAAATTTCAAAATTACAAAAATTAAAAGGTATTCTTAAAAAAAGTTTTGGCAAAAGAGGGCACATAAATCAGAGAGAGAGAGAGAAAAGGAAGAGCGCTGTCTCAGCGATGCAGGGGTATTTGTTACATAATTCCTGCTAGCAGTGTAACATCACGGCTGAGTGCTTGTGCTGGGTCAGTTTATGCAGTGTTGGGCCTGTTGGAGCGGTTCAGCACACATGGCACATATGTGGCTAAAGCTCTTAATGCAGTTCCCGCATGACCCCGGCAGGCTATGTCCCAGCCAGCTGCAGCATGAGACGGATGGCCAGCTCCCACTGGGACATATAGCCACTGGGGTGCAGGGGTCTCTAGAGGGTATTATCCACACAGGACATCATGTTTAATTTACTCAAAGATGTGGTAATTATCATAGATGCATGGGGGAATTAGGAACATCCTAGAGAATAATTATGGTATGGTTCAGGTGCAGAGAATCGAGTGTGTTAACATAGCAAGTTGCAACAACAACAATAAAAAAATATATTTCGAAATTTCTAAAAACTCAAATTTCCCACAGAAGCACCATGGTCAAATGTTCAAGCACTAAGCCACAGCTCCTTTTGATCTGTTGCTATTTTTGAAAGGATGTGCGGTAGGTGTGGTACAGTCTGTGTGTACATGTATGTATTTCTGTGCGCGTTCGGTAGGAGGGAGGACAGAAACGCAGCAGGTACTAGGAGAACATCTAAAGTACACGAGTGATCTGTCACAGTGTGTGTTGCGCGCCTGTTTTTCTGCGAGACCCAGCAGAGATCTGTGAGTTTGTGAACGCCACCCACATCAAACGTGCATGCATGTGCTTTTAATCAAGACATGTCTGTTTAACAGAAGGACTGTGTGTCTTCCTGTCTGTCTGTACATGTGCCTATCCCTCTGTCTGTATAGTCAGACGAGAGTGTGTGTTTGTGTGTAATTAATTGGATATGTTTGTAATTAGGAGTGAGTGAGCAACACATTTGGCTTTGTTTGGCTGCCTCAGCCCAGCAAAAAGGAGTGCAGAAATAAATTGATTACACAGAATTGTAATTACACTGAAATTATCTCTTTCACTCAGGGGGTTAATTACTGTCCACACAGTAAACATGCACTGTTATTACTCATGGGCCTACATGCAGGGTCTCCCTATTTATTCTGATGAAAACTGCAAAAATGGGCAATAAATACAGTAGAAATGTGGTCATCTCACCTCCTATTGTTACTAAAGGTCAGTGTATGACTTTCTCTAAAATGTTTTATTTTGTAGTACATGTACACAGGTTGCTTTCTTCAACAATTCACTGGCATGATTGCCAATTATCAAAGACTTAAAGAAAGTTGTACATGATTTAATAAATATTTTTAACCACATATGTAATGTTTTTAATGTATGCTTGTTCAAATAGATGCCGTCTATGAAATATAAATGAGCAATAAGTGAGTTTTGAAACAGGGCTAATGTTTTTATCCAGTATAATGTGTGCATTTAATCTTACAGCTGCTTTTTTCCCCATTCACAAAACTGAAAGATCAAATCACAGCCAAGTCGACCAATCAGTGTCAGAGTAACTCCGCCTAACGAATGAGTTTTACATCTCCCCTCTCTATTCCCCTCAATCTTCTTTATTTCCTTCGGATAGTGATCTTTTTTTCCTAGCAGGCTGTTGGAGGCAGGCAGTAATGAACCGTCTCCGTTTTAAGAGGAGAGAGGGCAGTAGAGAGATGAACGCTCACACTGAGATGTGTTATCTTTTATAACTGTGACTAAAACACTGTTTAATGGGTGACTACTCACTCATCAGGGCTCTTTGCTTGACTCTGTTAATAAGCTCTTCTCCCAGCCACTTGTAAAGACCCGTCAAAAGCTCACGACACAGATGCACCAATGCCGACACAGAGTTACTAATAGGCACAATTACAGAATACAAACATATTAACTGACATTATACTTCACTATGCAGGGAAAAATAGTTGTGTTAAGTTGGGTTAACTCTGTGCACTTGGTGGTCATCTTGCATGTTTTGTTTTTTTTAGGCAGGGCGATCTTTTGTACAACTGCCAGTGTTATGGTATTGTCTATTCTTTTTTTCTACCATTTGTACAGTGTCTATTGAGACTGCACTCAAGCTAACACACACACTTGTGGGCCCATCAAAAGAATGTGAGCACAAACCGACTATCAGAGCGATGGAGAGCACGCTGAGAGTTTAAACGTTCACAGCAACAGAGAGAAAGAAGGAAACATCTAGCTTTTAAAGCAGACGGCACACACCTTCAGCTCTTCCATCGTACACTCGGAGACAGAAGGTGTAAGACGGATAGAGTGAGTGAAAAACAGAGAGAGTTTGGCGTGTTTGATGTCAGACCACATTCCAGAGATTCTGTCTGAATCCCTCCGACGGCTCTCCCTCCATCACTGCGGCTCTCGCTCCGCCAGTTACCATGGCAACAAGGGCCTGCATGGTGGACCGGAGTTGGAGGGTGTGGATGGAGAGAGAGGGAAGGAAGAGAGTCTCTAACTGCAGCCAGGTATCCAGAGGCCTACAGAGACCCAACATCTTGGCACAGTGTGACGAGCGCTTTTCAACTCCCTCTTTCCGTCTACTTCTTCCCTTTTCTTCTCTGGAGAAACAATACGGTCTCCTCTGAATACTAAGAGCGCTTGTGCAAATTCCTCGCAACTGCTTCCTGACTGAAACGTCCTTCAACATCAATGCAGAGATGTATGAGGACTCTCACTCCTGTGTGCAAGGGCAAGTCGCATGAATAAGTCATTTGTCAACGTTCCAGTTGGGACGTCATAAGACCAAATCATAATTATCAAAGTGTCACTCTTGGTTATGAACAAAAGCCATTCCCTGGCACTTATAACTCGAGTCTACGCAGACACTTTAGGGACTGATCGCTTCATTATTGAAAGCGCTTCCAACTCAAAATACGCTCCTAGTGTCCGTCACTGTCTTAAGCCAGTCGATGCAGAACAGGTTTATATTAAAGACTGACGACTTGTGCATGATAATGAAAGTTTATGAAAAAGCCTACATGGAATCTGTGGCCACAAAATGCTTGTGAAATTCAAAGTTCGACTTCATACAAAAATGGACTAATTTCATTTGATTTTCCACTAAAATCCATAACATTGATTCAAAATTTAGATGCCCATAACTACTTTAAATATCAGCTGATTGTGATGTCACAGAAAATCTACATTCAGTATGGACAGACGAATTGTTTGTCTACAGTAACTTCCTGGATTTATGCATTTAGCAAATACTCGAGACTGTGTAGCAAGTTGAGGGTCATTTTTGAGTCATCCTCCTGGTGACTAGCCATCCGTTCATCACATGTGAAGACTCAGGATTGACTCGTGTTTATTTTTTCATTTAATATCTTTTATGCCACAAATCAACAGATAATACCACTGCTGCTCTAAACGCAGAAAAACAATCAGCAATAGCTGATCATTATTATGATTAGCTCTTGAGACTCTGTAGGACAGATCGTTAATGTTCATGGTGGTAAATGGACAGAGTCGGGGAGCATCACTACAACCCTCGGCACCTTTCAGATCCAATCAGGACAGCCATTCCTCACCTCTTCACTCCATTAAAATATCCTTCAACAACAAACAAATTAATTACAACTCATGGTAAACTCAACATGATTGTGTGTGTGGGGGGTGTGTGACAGTATCCGTGTGATTTGGTAAAACCTAATGAAAAGTGCAAAAAGCTACGCATGCCAGCTTTACAAATGAAATGTTCAATCCATTCATTAGCAAGGACCATTAGGCAAAAGCTCACAGAAAAACAAACAAACATTACAGCCTATTTGAAAGAATGAGGGATGGACTCAGAAGAGATTTTTTAGTAGTTTCTCTTATGTGACCTCTTAAAAGATAGACTTAAAAAAGAACTTGATTTATTTACTATTAAAAAAAACATTGATTTCTAAACCTTAGAGTGCTTCCAAACTAAAACTCAATTGCTCACATTTATATTTTATAGATCAGGAGACCTAAATGGATTTTACATTGTGTTTCACATAAGCATCATTGTTGCCTTAGAAAAAAGGAAACAAATGAGACATAAAAGTAAAGAGCTCTCAAATGAATGTGGACAGAATTTGATGAGAAATGTCTGATTCTTGCTAAAAAGAATAATTGTAGGCTTTAATATAATGGCAAACCTAAGATACTAAAACTGAAGTGACACTCAGAGGAGGCACTGAGATTACTAAGGTCTTTTTCTCAAGAGAAAAATCTGAACAGCAGGAAACTTGAGTAAAAATTTCCTCCATTTATTGTCGATGAGAATGAAATAAGATAAAGATGTCCTTTGTGATTTTTCTTTCATATGGGTTCATGTGCGATTGTGTACGCCTTCTGGGAAAGGGGGGGAAAAATTCATATCACTGACTCATAACCAAGTAACTAACTGAGAGCCACGGCATACTGTATGTGTGTGTATGAGACACTGATAGAGAGAGAGCGAGACGGTGAGAGAAAGAGATCCCAAATTCTGCTCGGAGTACTTTTCATATCTGACTCACAGTGCAAAGTCCCTCTGCAATTAATCTCTCCTTTAAAGTTTCTCTCTGACCCTCCCAAAGGCTTTCCTCTCATTCTTCTCTCTCGCTGTCTGTGTGTTTGTGTTCGGTGAGGAGTCATTGCGGATTGGGGCCTATTTGATGCAGAATCACAACAGGAGTGGAAATGAGAATGAGGAAGAAAATGAGAGTGCAGGGCCAGGATTGCTCAAGAACATTTGCTCCGTTTCAAAACCCAGTGAGCACACGGTGAGAGCATTTTAAGGCACCAAGCACACATCACCAAAAGCTACTGTAGGCAATTTAATGATGTTACCTCTCAAGATAACTTGTTTCATCCAAATTCTAAAGCCGTATCTTCTGCTGGAATTAACTGAAAAGTTAGTGGATGATGCAAAAGAAGTGTTCATTGAAAACTAAAAAGCTGATGTTATTAAAAATAAATTATATTGTAGCTAATAATTGGGTGCGTATGTAATTTTCATGCTTAGCTCTAATTCAGTCAGGTGTGAGTTGCTGTATATATTCCAAATCGGGTCACCTATGAGGTTCCATGACTGTTAGGAAGCTGTCTATGTAGGCAGCTGGCTGCAAGGCAGCTCACCAGTTTTTGGGACAGAGCTTTCATCTCTCTTGTGACAGTTCTTCCTGTGTCAAAAAAGAGAGACCATGCTGGTGGGGAAGGTGGAGGTCATTTTGAAAGGCCAGACTTTTATTCCCCTGGATTTCTCCAGGAAGAGCAAGAAAAAATGAGGAGAGGATGGAGAGAGATTGAGAGACAGGAAAGGACAAACAAGTAATATTAGCTCCTCCATCACTCCACAGGATGCCTCTGCGACGTCTGTTTTGGATGGTGAACTGTGCGCAACTGACCCCAAATCAGCACTCTGAAGAATATGAACTTTCTCTATCATGTGATGTCAGTGACAACTTCACAGAAGTACACAACACCCTGGTGGGGAACAGCAGGCTGGATAGGTTTGATTAATGGGTTTGATGGCTTCAGAGGGTGGTTTATATTTAGCATGCTAATATAAGCTCTGCAGAAGCAGAGGAGCGCTCTGATATATAGGGTTGAGTGCTCTCTAAACAGACCTCTCCATTAAAACTTCTGTAGTATGCTCTGGAACTTTTTTGAGATGGATGACTACACCTTTACATCCACTGAAGAATAAAGTGATGCTAGTAAATGCAAAACTCACTCAGGGACTACCCCCTCCTGAAAGAATAAACATTGTATGTCCTTCACGTAATTTATTATGTGGCAAACAACAAAAAAAATTAATTCTTAGAAATATTATAGCAGAACATCTCCTCAAGCAGTTAATTACTTAGGATTAAGGCACCTCTCAAACAGTCACATTCAAACCAAACAGCTTTCCGTTGGTCAACGTGCCAATGCGAAATATGCATGGAAATTTTTTTATTGCATGGATTCTGACTGAAATCAGCAAAAATTCAATGGTTAGTAAGATTGCACCTTTAGAAGCCTGTAGACAACAACAGTTGTTTTTTTTTGATTTTTTTGTTTTTTCAACAATAGTAATAGTTAAGATTGCCTTAGCCAACACGAGCAAGTCACTTAGCTTTATTTATAAAATGCAGTGGGCAGGACCATATTTGTAAGATTTTCACACCAGAGATGGCTTACAACTTTGTGGAATGAACAATTTTGGCTCTAAATTAGTGAAAGAAACCAGTTACATTTATATTTTTACATAGTGTAAATATACTTCTGATGAATGTTTTCTGGGAGTCATAGCTTGGAAAAGAAGAAACAGGAAAAAGCTTATGAACCTAGAAACCTTTCTCACCATCTCTTTGTCTGTAATTCTGCTGTCCTTTCTTCTCTCAGTGTTTCTATTTTCTTCTTTTCCATGCCTCCTGTCAGCCAGAAATCATGCCGTATAAAGAGAGTCTGGAACAAAATACAACCTGTGGCCTTGGCAAGCTTTTCTATCAGGCTGCCATTGTGGCACAATGACACATTACCCATGGTTTACGATCGTACGCACACACACACACAGCAGAAATGTGCTGTCTTGATGATGTCTCCATGAGTAAGAATGTAATGAATGCTGACTTCAGACCCATCAAAAAAAGACGAGCATTAGCCCAATCCAAGTGTGACAGGAAGTCAATAAATACTAATCAGACCTTGCTCACCTTTCCCCAGCCTGTCTGCATGACACAATGCCTGTGCTTGACACGAACACCAAGATATAACCCCCCCCAAAAAGAACAATGTGGCAATAGTCAAGTGGCCCGATTTGAGTGTGCTGTTTTTAAGATGTTGTGCAATTCACAATGTATGATTTTGCCCTCTGATTGCCCTAGCCATGTCTATATGCACACACACACCTGCACAACATTTTTTCCTCATTCTCTTGCTCTGTCAGCTGCCTTACTGTTTGTCAAGAGAATTGCTGCTCATTCTCCTTTTCTTGTGGCCAGTTCATCTAAAGCTCGCTCTTTAAGAGCCGCGCCATGTTCCTTCACTTCTTACTCCACACATCCGTCCAATTTACGAGCTGGAGAGAGAAAAAAGAGTGGGCTAATTATCAGCCGGATAACTCTTGCAGGAGGTAACCCCCTCCTGCCTTTCTGTCTAACACTGAATTTTCAATAGTCTAATCATTGCACTGTTCTGCGGGTCTTTAATATTTTAGGCAAAGAGGTTGACCTGTTGTGCCCAAGAGCTGGGAATTCCCAGAGGACCACCGTGATGGTGGGGAACTGGCACTTTAAGCAGTGGCTTCGAAGTGACTCATGCCTCCTGGGGTTTACACAGCGTTTCATCACCTGCCTCCAGCTTGAGCCAAAGACTTTCCACAGAGATCTTACGATAAACGGGATTTAATGTGTCTGTAAACAAATAATTGTAGTAAATCGCATTTTAAGCTATTCGGGGAGAATTTAATTGTCTAAAGTGTTTCAGCACCCAAATTTGTTAAAGGTTTTGTGCTGAAATACTATGCATGCTAACTACTTAGCAAATGCGCCCTTTACTGTAGTTAATGTGTGCATCATTATCTAATGACTGCGCTAATCTCTGAGAGTTTTCATTTATGTGAGTGTGTGTGTGTGTGTGTTACGCTTTGATGGAGTTTTGTGAGTGCCTTGGGGCAGAGCTTATTAACAGAGTCAAACCAAGAGCCCTGATGAGAGAACGGTCACCCATTAAACAGTGTTTTAGTCACAGTTATAAAAGATGACATCTCGCAGTGTGTATTCATCTTTCTTCTCTATTATTTGCGCAATTAAAACAACTTGAAATGTTTCCCAACGGAAGCCCCGACCGAACAACTTGCTTTCCTATTTCCGTTCTCTCTCCTTCCCCATCATTCCGATCCAAAGTTCTATCTCCGCATTGGATGGCTGAACCTGAGTTCCACTGTGGGCAGGTGTTAATGCATATTCATGAACACGCTGATTCTCATCCAGGCTGCCATTGTGAAGCCAGTACCGTAGGTGGTAACTAGCCTTCACTCAAAGTTAAACAAACAATAAGGTTGTGAGAAAGCTTCCTGGACAGCAAACACATGCATATTCATGAGTGAGTCACAAAGGTGGACGGCAGCCTCAGCAACAAATTACCGCAGTTCAGAGAGATTTTGGCCAACAAATTTGTTTTTATACAAGAACTGTTTAACCAAAACATCAATTCGACAATGTGTTTGCTAGGAGATTTAACAAATATAGACTAAGCGCTAAGCAAATAAAGGTCTTAAAATTTCAGAACTCTGTTGGGAATATGTCACTTATAATAATTCAATTTAAATTCAAAACCTAATAATTGCTGCCGGGAAGGTTTGCCATGATCTTCCTGGTTTACAAATGAATGCAACTGACGGACAAAACAATCACTGGAACATCGGGCCCCAGTTACTTTTAAGGCTTTGAGGGCATCTGTTGTCTACTAAACCTTAAGCAGATATATGCAATTCAAATATAATTGTTTTTTCCCAATCAAATAAAATTTTTAACACAACTAAAGCCTGTTTCAAAAAAGATGAGCCACATGAAACACCCTGTTTTGACAGGATCAACACGAGGCAGAAAAGTGCCATTTCAAAGCCAATACATACTGTAGATCTTTCGCAGTAATACTAACACAAATGAAATCTTGATGAATTGATAGCAGTGCA
The DNA here is from genome assembly GCA_032357445.1 of Enteromius radiatus. Lineage (NCBI taxonomy): Eukaryota > Metazoa > Chordata > Actinopteri > Cypriniformes > Cyprinidae > Enteromius > Enteromius radiatus. The sequence continues at coordinate 7,068,391 of JAUCMS010000079.1, forward strand.
TCAAAAGAGTTTTTTTTTTTTTTTTCAGGTGGAAGATATACTGTACGGCTTGTTGCAAAAATCAGGGTCATCTACCAGTTACAGTAATTACCCACAAAACACAGCTACAGCGAAAGGTCCTCTGCAAACGGATTGCTTTCAAAGCTGCATTCAGAAGAATCAACGTTTAATAAAAAAAACAGGTTATTTCTAAAGTGAAGGACAAGTAGCAATAGAAAAAGACATGCCTACACACACCGATGTCAATTTAATTTAAAAATCTTTTTCATGCGCACACAATTAAGTGTGTTTTTGAGAGCACGTCATTTCCATGGAAACAACATTCAACAGATGTTGTAGTTCTCTGCCATATCAGGCCAATAAGTTTATGCTTTTTCTCTCAATTGATTCAAGAACCGATGGCCATAATTGAGAGAGACTAAAGACACAGGAGACTGGATTTTCATAGGGTTTTAAAAGACATGCTTGGCAAAGACCACTTATATACCCTAAAGGACCTGGATTTAAGTGTCACCTCTTGCTTAAGATTGAACATTTATTTAAAAGAAAACCGCCTAAGAGAGAGACATCAATAAATGATTTATGCTCTCTTTATATCATCGCCTGACAGATTAATCAGATATTCACTCCTGGGAGGGATGATACTATGATAGCACTACGATGTGCCAGAGGAGTCAGTCACATTGCATAATAATGAGGAGGGGGACTTGAAGGAGGACCACATGGTCATCACATGCGCAATGATAATAAGGCAGGTCCAAGTTTTTAACAAGCGGAGATATATTCAGTGTTGAATCTGCTATAAAAGATTCTTTAGATCTTCCTATGCATGAAAGATTCAAGATGCTGTGTTAGGAAAGTTACAGCTGCTCAACATATGTGTCTCAATGTCATAAAGTTGTGATGTCATAATCCCTTGTAAGGGCGTTATGATGCGTTTTGGCACTCCTGATGGGTGTTAGCGTGACCTGTAAAGTCTCAACTCTGTCACTCAAGCGGTGTAATGACACTGAGAGATAATGACTCAGCATTTCAGCAGGGTGGAAACATTCTCTGTGAATTTCAATAAAGCAGATGGTGGTGATGCCATCAAATATGCAGCTCACAGTTTCACTTTCCCTCCGCTGCGAGGACAGTTGGGTCTTTATTTAGCAGCTTTAGCGAGACTAGTCTGGCCGTAACTGGTAGCCAAGAGCATGAATCACAAATGCCGAGTGATCTGAACTACGTTGGGTCTGGAGAGGACACTGAAAACCAGGTGGTGTCATCTTAAGTGTGCCATCTATTTTCAACCTACCATTCAAAATCCCATTCAGCATGAAAGCCCATCTCCACTTGACATTCCAAATCAAAACCGCCAAAAAATAAAAAGACGAGCTCCTTTGGAAATGAACACCCCCCTTGACTCGTCCCCCCGCTGCAGCACCCAATCACACTGTAAGACAGCTGCATCTCTTCTCACCGCTCGTCCTGCAGATGCTTGTCTGGCTGCTCCTGCGGACCGATGAATCCTGCAGGTAACGAGTCAGCATAGGGAGGCATGCTGGGACACGTGGCTCTTCTTTCGTGCATCTCGTTTGCCTAAATTTGCATTCATTATGCATCAGGCAGAGCATGGAGAAGGACTCAGAGAGGAAGAAGAGAGCGCAGTGTGGCGTCGTGGTGGATTGTGGGAGCTCCGAGGGGGGCAAGAGCTCTGAGGAGCTGGAAAAACAACTCAGTGGGTTATTAAGCACAAGGGTGCAGCAGTTCACTGAGGTGAGAGGGAAGAAGAGAGAGAGAGAGTTTGCTCCGTTTTAAAACCTAGAGAGCTGCATACTCAGGAAGCATTAGCTATAAGGGATTTTAGAAATTATTAGAAATTTAGATTATTATTGCCATCTCAAATTATCTCTCACTTTAGCCAAATTCTAAGTTGACATTAGATCTATCTTTAGGAGAGAAAACAAACCCAGAATGCACTTAAATGGGTTAGTTTATTGAATATTTAGAGTATTATACCTTACTTACCAGCATGCTAACATGCTAATAGCGATAATTTGGATTCTCTCGTAGGTGGCCCATGTAGGAAATGTGTTTTTGTGTAAATAATCACGTTTCATCAAACTGCATGCATTTCGCAGATTTCAAGGTGGAAGTGAGTCACCCTGGGAGTCAGGAGGTGACGAAGCAGTGAAACAGAGGAGAAAGGAGACAAAAGGAAGAACATGTTTAAACGTCTCGGTGCACACGCTCAGACAAACCCCTCTGACACATCACAACTCCTCCAGTCTCCTGACAAATCCTGACAGATTAAGTGCTTTCATCTATTCACCATTTGCTACAAGAAAAGCGTTTATGAGAGCCGGGACAGTGTACATTAGTGATATTCCCTTAAGCGCTCAATCCCGTCAACTGCAATTTGAAAAAAAAAAAAAAAAAAAGGTCAAGCTTTTCTTTTTTTCTTTTCATCTGACTTCTAGATATCATGATAGCAAGAGGATGGTATTTGTGTGAGGATAATTCTCTGAAACAGATCAGTTCGTGATCCCTGTTTCCCTTTACTGAGCAGCAGAAACGGAGGGTTATGTGTCTTCTCATAACAACAAATAAAGAAAAATGCAGCAGAGCAGAACGGGTACACAACCCATGTCTTGGAAAAAAGAGATAGAATGAAGAAGTGTGACAGTTTTACTAGAAACAATTGACAAAATAATGGATAAAAAATTGCGGGGACTTAGATTAAACTAAAAATTTAATTAAACTAGTGTTTTAACCACATACAGTATCAGTGTCAATCTTTAAAATCAAGTATGAAGCTAAATATTTGGTATTAGTAGTAGTATGCAAATCCCCCAGATCTCATTACTGTAATGTGCTATTAATTAATATTAAGTAATATTTAAATTACTGCTTATAATTTATGCTTAAAAAAAACCACTGGGTCTAAAAAAGTAATTCTTAAGCAAGTCACCAATGAGAACAAAGAGAATTAGCTGCAAAAATGCCATACAAAAACATCACAACATAAATTGAGAGGAATGTGCATAATTCTCATGAAAATAATGCCAAAAAACGCTATATAATTTCTTATTTTTCACTTTTGTGGCTTATTTTTTTCAATACTGCAACCCCATTGCATGTCTGTATGTAGAGAGGATCTTTTAAAAGCACAGAAATACTCTCCTGACCTCGTGTAAAACGATGAGGACAAGATCAAGTCAACCGGCATGTTTTCAAAGGCTTAGAAGGAAAAAAACATCACGACCAGCGAGTCTTAACACAATTTAAACTAATCACTTTCATTACAGGCCTGATCGGGTTATCTGTCCTTGTTGTAAACAGCAGGAATATTAGCTTTATTCAAACTGCTCAAAATAGTCAGAGAAAATGGAGTGAAAATGCCAGTAATTAAGTTATGCAGCTATGTTCAAGGCGTAACCAAGGTGACACTGAGCTCAGTGTCCAGCCGGTGATGAAAGCCAATCATGACAGAGAGCAGACCCGATGCGGTCTGATCTCCTGAAATTACATCTGATATAGCTCATGCATGCGCATAAACGGATAATGGAAGAGAAATTGTATTTATGGGGGCACATTTCTACAGCGAAAGGAGGCAAACTGTGGTCTGTACTCCTCCGAGAAGCTTATATAAAAGTAATGTCCAATGTATACATCTGTTCGGCCCCTTTATTGACTGCTGGGATTGGGTCAGAGCTGTAAAACATGCTCTAAATAATGTTTACCAGTGTGTTTATGTGTGCGAGCTCTGTGTAGTTGGCTTTCATATATACAAACAAACAATGCAGGGACGTGTTCATACACACATACTGCACAGGCATTCATTTACACTGTAAACACTTTATATCACTGACCAAAGGCTCAGTTCATGCCAGAGAGGGCACAAGGGACAGAGACTGTGCCAGACACAAACATATCTGTCATTTCCTTCAAATAGAGACGAGACAGGGCCATATCAACACAGAGCAGCTCATTCAGATCAATACACACAAACAGAACTCTGCAACCCTCTCTACACACCAGCACACCTGGATCCGTTGCATTCTGTCTCCTTAAATCAAATCTCAACCTTTAAATCAATATCAAAAGTGTCAGGCTGGCACGAGGAGACAGACAGAAACAGCTCAGGAGTCACTTTTAATGACTAAGAGGCCAGAAAATCGGCCAATCTCTGTTGACTTCCAGTGAGTGTCTGGAAAAGATAGCCTCATCAAATAGGATGCAACAGTTTCTTAGGCAGTTTCTTCTGAAGAATTGTGCCTAATAGCACCAGTATAGAAACTGCATAGGGTTGATTTTGACTTCATATTTTTTTTTAAGTTAATATCACCATTAAACTTGTCTCCAGATACTGAAACCGCTATGGTTTGAGTCATGTAGTCGCTGAAGCGTCGCTCTGCTAAGTGCAGGATATGATGCGTTGACTCATTGCTTTGGCGTGTGACCGCAGAGCCAGTCGCAATATGGCCTAAAGGTGTGGGGTCTGGTCACAAGCGGTCAGACGAAGAGACAGCGGAAGAAACTCAGACGAGGGCCGGTGTGCTTCATTAATCTCTCAGTGGTCATCCCATCTGGACTTGGATGGAAGGGTCAGTGGACACACGCAGGTAGACGGGAGTGAGAAAGGACAGAAGAGATGTGAAGATGGTCAATAAGGAAAGGAATAAAGTGACAGAAGGTGAAGAGATATGAACAAAAAGCTGTGTTTTAAAAGGGCATTCAGTAGTTCTTCAGTTAACACTAGCACAAGGGCTGTTTCTCCCACTGTCTCTGCTCAGAAAACATAATAAATGTGCGTTCCAGTATCTAATTTCTGATTTCCACATCAACAAACTCATTACTAGCATGTCTGCAGACATGGTAGCCAAAGAGCATGAGAAATCTCAGTGATGTTCAACATAGCAAAATACAGTGAGCATTATAGGTATGCTATCGATTGTCGAACATTTGTTTAGCAACAGGTTAACTCTTCTGGAATATGTTGTAAATAGAGTCTCTTGTGGTATTTTTGTTTCATGCAAAGTTGTAGAGTATTCCAAACCACTTATGTTAATTACAAATTATGTTACGTTATAATGTTATATCAAAAGACAGCTGCCTATGTAGGCATCGAGGCAGCTCACTAGGTTTTGGAACGAAGCTATAGCAAGAACGTAAGAGAGCCAGAGAGAAACAGTAATTACCAGGCGTTATGGGTGCACGTTTTACCGCTCTCGACCCCGAGATGGCTCTGTGTGAGTGGAGTGGGCCGGCTGGCAGGGTGGGCAGTTCAGAGCAGACAGCAGATGCTGCCTGAGCCCGGCACACAGATGCAATCTGATCAACGCTCAACACTGCCAGGGGCCAGAAAGAGACAGAGCAGACATACGGCACTCTGGCAGGTAAATCAGCACCGCCTCGTCTTTGCTGTGACTCCACAGCTGAAAGTCCTCTGCTGCCTCTTTTCAGATGGAAGAACGTTTCTTCATTCTCGTTGCCGACGATGTAACTGCACTGAGGTACTTCCTCTCTGCATTGCTTTACAAAAAAACGAAGAGCTTAAGGTTGAGATTCATTAATCAAACCCAAGAGAAGCCTTCTTCTGTTCACTCTGACGCCCCTTACTTCTCAGTGCTGACCGCAAATCCCCTTCCTTCTCTATCACTGTCCTCCTAAAGTATAGATATGACAATGCATTTATAAGGCAAATCCTCAGGGGAGCCGCCTCTAAAGGAATCTGGCTGTTTGGAGGGAAACAAGGATTCCGCGGATAATTAGCTGAAGGCAAGGTTGCTTTTTATCAGAAAGCTGCACATTTCTGTTGCCTTTCTTTCCTCTTGCCCAATCATGTGTCTTTTCTGCATGTAGCAGGGCATTATTAATCAATGTCCAGAATAATAAGGTCCTACGTGGCCAGAGATTGTGGATTGCGGCAATTGCACAACAATTTAAAAGGTCCACCGTGCAACAAGCCAAAACAGGGAACCTCTAAGGGCCAACACATGCTTTATTGTCCAGCAAAATGGAAGGATGTTTGGATTTAGAAGAATATGGGTATGGATTTGGCCCAAAAAAAGTAGGTCTGCAATAAAGCCACTTATTATAAAATAGCAAAATTTCACTGTTACACATGCTTTGGAGAGAGATAAAAGTGTGAAACTTTAATGTTTGCGTTCTCTTTGATCTTGCAGAACATAATGAATTCCTTTTTCAAGCTGCTAGAACAGCATAAATCTATAGAAAACCTGAAGGATGAGAATTGTCTGAATACAGCTGAAATTGATGTCAAAAACCTTTTAGCTCAACACCTCCACAGTAACGGATCAAATCTAAACTCCTGGCAAGAACTCCTGCGGTTTCCACTATCCTGATTTTTTTTTTTTCAAAATGTTGAACTGAGTCAATGCTAAATTTGCTGAGTGTGGCAGCTGGCTTTAGTTGCATCTCCTAATGGCTCTGATGTCTATGCCAGCTCACTGGCATCCACTTCAGCCACCCCGAGAACGACTCTGTACGTCCTGAAGCATTGAACGGTCCTGTGCAGCCCACATAGGCATTTTCTCAAATAGCCCCAGAAGGGGTTGGATGTTAGAAAGGGTAACCGGGAGCTGTCATAACATTGTTTAATGCGCTGTGGCACTCGGGCAACCCAGAGTTCACATTTCTAATGGATGAGCTTTGGGAGTGCTGCTAAAGCTGTCCCTGCTGATCAGAGCAGGCCCATTCCAGTCATGTAAGAAGGATGCATGGAAAGTGAGCCAGCCTTTGATGTATGCAAAATGTTTATGTAACACGCACAACTCACAAGGAGATGGGATACAAAGTATTAATCAACAGTCGTTCCTGAAAGAACCATCTGGATTTCGAAAGGTTTACATCTGGAGTGTAACAGAGATTTATTTAATCTACATATCCTATGTGTTAAAGGAGGAGGAAGTTTTATTTCTTCTGTGTTTATGCCATGGCGGATACAACAGATTCAACCCTCAACATCGAAGGAATACAAAAATGTTCTTTTCCTAAAACAGCTTAAGATTGTCATAACTGAAACAAAGCTGCTTTTCGCACGTGCTGTCAGATATGAGACTGCTATATTCTCCTGACAATAATATCTGGATTCCATTGGGTCAAAGGATACAGCCATATTGATATGTGTGGTCGGCATTGGTCAAACGCAGAGGCCAAGTCAATTGTAAAGCAACAACATATCATTCGGCTCAGACGCTGACCTGGGAGCAGTTCATTGATCTGCGACTGTTTCCTCACCCTGGGAATACCTACATAAAGGAACTGCAATATAATACAATAATGCTACAATAACACAGGCTTTAAATAAACATTACAGCAATCTGAAGAGACTATGACTCTTGCAGAATAAGGCATTACATTTACAGTAGATCCAAGACGAAACCTAGACACACTCTAACAGTATAAATGCCTAAGGAATCATGTACATTTCTTTAAACTCTTTTATATGCATTATATTTAATATAAATGGTTTGAAAATATGGAAGCTCATTGCAGGAGTATTATATGTACGATTTATGTGAGAGATTACTAAAAGCCAATGAATGTTACAGTGTGACACACAAGAAATGCTCTATCGCATAATAAAAATATTCAGAGTGTCACTGTGTAATCAAATATGGCCGAGGTGCTTCGTGCCTCGAGTCGCTACACTACAGCAAAAGCAATTTCTGTTTAGATAAACGCCCACAAAAACAGAAGGAGAAAACGCGAGAGGGGGAGAATTATGGGAACGCTGATGAGGTTTGAGCAGATGGGAGTCATCAAGCAAAGCTTTGCATGACATTTCACCACTAGGAGATGTCTATGATACAAATCGTGCCAAGATATAAAAAAAAAACACTTAAGACAAAGTAAAAATCATTGCAGCGTAAGCGAGAGAATATGTGCGAGTTGATTTAGAATGAGCCCTATGGCAATGCTGTGGTTCACTGCCAATTAAACGTAAGCATCGGCCTTACTAATTACCAGTAGAATTCACATCGTTACTTCATCCTGAACGATGATGGCGCTTAAAACGATGGTAATTACCTGTCAATTGGAAGTAATTGACAATAACAACAGTAGCGAGTATGCAGATGAGGCGGGGACAGACATGTCAAGGGTTCTCCAGACGGGGCTGATAGGTAGACATACTGACAGCTCTGATTTAATGGACCAGAGACTTCCTTCCACATGTTTATCCTCTCTTTCCCCATCACTCTTCTTTCTTACACATTCCTTACGTCCTGTTCCGTCTGTTTTTCATTCTTGGTTTTGCTTGCATATTCTCCTTTTGCAGTTGGCAGCACAACGGGATTCTCCGCTATCACTTCCCTATTTAATTGGAGCATTAATCTTATTAATTTTTCTCTCTCTCTCTCTTTCGCTGTCAGAAAGGCAGGTCTGTGACAGCTCCCACTGTGTCAGTGCACTGGACTGTCTGCGCCCCTCCCTTTCCGTTCACACAATCTGTTAGCTCCACACTAGGGCCATTTATTATTGATCAGAGCCGGGGCCACTGCATGTCCATGAGGCCGGCAGCACAATTTCCATCAGGAATATTTGAGGCCATAAAGTCATTCAGTGAGAGATTCCTGGAGAGACGCACGTCTCATGTTGTATGGCTGTGGGCGCTGAGGGGCTCATGCTGCTTGTGTGAAAAATGAACATCTTGCCCACAGTATGTCACAGTAAGAGCCTGGGGCTAGAATACCAGAGAATGAAGCAGGATGACACTTCCAGTTTAAAAACACAGCCCTGGCTATACTTTGCGTCTGTGTTCAATGTAATCTAGAAATGATACTAGCAAAATGGATTTTGGTAGTACTTCACTGCATTTATATGTTGGATACAAGAAAGTGGATCTCGAGAGCCAGATTTGAGGATCCATGCCCTAAAAAAAAAGGACCTTTCAGTGAACAGTTAGTTTGAACATTTTTTACAATTCCAAAGAACCAGTGCAATTAACCATAACCAATTTCAATTTCTACACCATAATACGTATATTTTAGAGCTTGAAATACACAACAAAAAATAAACGTATAAAATTGTGTTTTACAATTGGGTCTAGAAATCACAATTCTCGGTATCACAATAGGCTTCCTATATCTGGATTGTTCAAAACTGTAGTTTATTGGCCATTTTAATGCTTATTTTGTAATCTTGAGGCTCCCTAGAAAGTTTACTGAGAACTCCTAGTGGGCCTTAGTGTTGCATCACATTGTGCTTCTATAGGCAATGTCAGATCCTTTTCCCACTTCTTCTAGCCAGAATTTTCTTCATAACTCCAGTCAAGAAAAAACTCTAAAGGTTATGGTGCTCATGCAGGTGACTCAGGTTTGACTAGAGCTTACCAAGTGTCCATATATCTTCGCGTATTCCAATTATTTGATGTCTCCTCACCATTTATTAAAAAGCGTCAAAGGCCAACAAAGGGATCCTGTGTGGGGTAACTACAAAAACAAGACACGGTTATTGATCATGACTATACTGTAGATATTGATGCAACAAACCAAGAGCTCCTTCCCTTTTTAAGGTCATTTTACTGTTGGGGAGTGTAACATTTAAGACACATCTGAAACAGCTTTGACATCCCTGTGCAGCGGCCGCTGTTCTAGGAACAGTCGGGATTATCCAGCAGCGTGTAGGTCGAAGGCAAGTCACGACAGGGAAAATCTTCCCTTTTGAAAAGGTCACAGGACTCCTTTTGTCTCATGTCAGGATTTATCCATCCTCACATGGTCAGCGAGCAGCCCACTATATTTCCATTTGCTTTCAGACAGGAATGGACGAGTAAAAGAGACCTCCACAGACTGCGACACGCTGTAATATCTCTGGATTAAAACCACACAACGCTGTTCATGTGGACCAAAACATCCTATTTCATTACAGAGCGAAAGTGGCTTCCTGAGCTGGGTTATAAATGATCAATTGGAGGTCCTTATGCATCTAGCATTAATCAGTCATGTGGCAGTACTACAGGAAGCGGGGCTGCTTTATAGCCGTGTTGAGACTCCCTGTGAATCTAAGTGAGCTCCACATCCTGTTCTATAGCTATACATTAACCTGCAGTTCATTAATCACATGGCTCTAATTATCTCAGAAGCAGCAGCACGGGCGCAGATAACCGCACTAGGTATGTCAGCACGCACTACAGATGTTTCCAAAACCTAGCTGGCTGCCTCGTCTTCTACGGCAGCATCCTAATTGAAACATCTCTCATAGAGTATGTGGCAGATTTTAAAATCCTCTACATAAGCAAAAACAAAAATAGCACTACTCGCATGATTCCAAGATGTTAACATGTAAAAATGTTCGTAGAGAGATTTGTGCATACTCATGGTTAGAGATGAGACCCACTGTCTATGGAGGTGGCTTGCTAGCTTATGTTTTTACATGCATGGTGTCGAAGTCAGGGTGTGTAAATGTGAAATCCAATATGGACGTTCATACACTCTTAGTATGGTGTATGCTGACAGCAAAGACAGCCGTACATGACACAAGAGCTGCCATCAACTCAAACTGTCAGTGAAGAAACGTGCAGAAGTGGCTCTATATGGCTGAGGGCGAAAGAAGAGGAGTACAACTGCAGAAGCCCATCTGTTGTCTAAGATGAAGTCACCATCTCATTTGGACTTGGAAATATCTGGACTTGTGTTCTCAAGCCCAAAGCCCTCCTCTGGGAAATGAATTTGAATATTGGTATAAACAGGCGCGCTTGTGTCTGCTGCCTCACTGTAGAGAAAGAGAGAAAGAGACGCGTACTGTCTGATGTCCCCATGGAGGACGCATCCTACACATGGTCATATGCCAGAGTTATAAAGACGCTTCCAGAAGTTTATCAACAACCTGTGCATAATTACAGCAAACATATGCGGTCACTGCTAATCACATACCTGTACATCTGCTTGGGTCTTCAATGCAAGTTCTGTTTTCTTAGCATTTTAATTATTTAGTTTATGAATAAAAGGCGAATACCACTGAAATTATCCAACAAGTTGTCTGTGTTAAGATCTAAGGACACACCTGATTTTACCATCAATTTCAAATCCATGTAGACTGAATCTAGTATCTCCCAGTAGCCAGTGTTTTTTTTCATCAGGAATTAATTTCGCACTCTTAACAACAAGATTGAGATTAACTCTTATTTAAAAAGACTCACTGATAGACCTGTAGATAAGAGGACACACAGGCCAAAATTCAAACACACTCATGAGTAGCATGAGGTTTCAATCAGTGTTTGACGGTAAAGAGGTAATATGCAAATTTGGAGCAGATAGGAAGAACAGAGAGAGGTGGAGGGAGTAGGAGGGTGGTAAAGCACTTGACCCTTTTAAATATTAAGTATCAGGGCCACTATCTACAGCCATCAGCTGTTATTGATTGAGCATGAATGTGGACTATACACACACACAATCAGTCACACACTCGCAGTGCCCTGTATCCCCCCCTTATTCTGACCTCTCTCCCTCTGCTGTGCTGCACGGCAGTTTTAATTGCTGCGGTCAGTGCTACAACCCCATGGGGTCATTTCAATTAAAAAGAGTATCTAGAGAAGAGCGAGAGACAGGGAAGTCTCTTCTTGCATCTCAGCCTGAGCCCATTATTCGACTCCAACTGGCTCGCACACACACACATACATTAGCCATAACATATGAACACAGATCCAGCAGCCCTTACTTAAATCAGAGGAAACCCCTCTCTGACTGAAAGCTCATTCGGTGCTTATCACTTAATAACACTTATCAGGCTTTATTTGGGAATCTAATGGGACAATATATTTGTTATTCATTACATCTAGACTATATTTCATGCTTTATTTGCATTCCCATGACAGGAACTGTTGTAATATTAACGCTTACCTTTGCATCTATAAATCAAAATCTTCATTCATATGCAACACTCTACAATATTAGTTCACACTGGCGGCCGCACACAGGGGGCGATTAATGACTCAATCTTCATAATCAGCGTCCACGCAAAGAAAGGCTAGAAATGAGAGACCTCATGCATGTATAACCTTATCACACGCTTGCATGATGTGCTCCACATACCCTGAGGTGACATCGACACAATCATTTCTCTTTCCATTCAGCCTGACCTTCAACCTTCGACCTGTGGGGCTGATCTTACGGCACAGGGGTTGAATATGTCTAGAATGAATATGTCATGGCTTTAGGCGGAGGGCCTGACTCTGTGTGTGATTAAATAAACAAGGAATTTTTCTGCCCGGCTTTTGAAAAGAGTCACTAGATGCCCACTGGGCCTTTGAGTGGGATCAGGCTCCACTGCACTCTGTGATCAGCCGGCTGTTACAGGGCAGCGGTCAGACTCTGTGATCGGCTAGAGAGGTCTGAGAGTTCTGGCCCACAGGGCTGAAACACAAATCAGAGACTCAATCAAACACTAGAGGAGTCTGAGTAAGACATGGCCTGCATCTGTATATGAACTTGTCCAGTCCTGAACACCAAAAACAGCTGTAGTAGGATCAGATTCTTTCCTTTGAACTGAAGGGAATTATAAAACAGAAACACAGATTCACGTGTTTACTTCAAAGATTTTATTTTTGATGTTCTTTAATATGTCTACATACATAAACATACCTTTTTAAAACTCTGTTCACACCAAGAAATATAACTATAAATTTAATTAAAAAAGATTATTAGCTTCCACACCAGCAAACAATATCTGTTATTCTACTGCTTTAAATTCCCAAGCTCATGATAGCAGGATGGATTCAGATTGGCTGTCAATGTTTGTATCATGCATCAACTGGACAAAATACTTCTGAAAATGATTAAACTATATTGTTTGCCATTATCTTTATAGTTATCCTTCTTGGTATGAACAGGGCTTAAATCAGCTTTAATATTTTCAAACGCTCTCAGGTTGTCAGGTTGACTATGAGAAAATAAATTATCCTTTTGGCTGTTGTTGATGGCATTTTATCTTGGTTACACTCGGTTTCCAGTCCTGAAAAGACACGACTCAATAGAAATATGAAAGTAGGCCCTGTTCTACAAGTAGGGAGGGGATTACAGGGAGGAGGAAAAGGAAAGACTAATACATGTCTACATCTATCTTGTTAAGCCTTAATCTGTTTTCGCTTGTATGAGACGCCGTCGTCTTTACCTATTTTTCTTTCTTTGGCACATAAAAACGTCCGTAATAGGATTTCCCAAATATTACACCAGGATTATTATAGGCTTCCGGAAGGCTTCTTTGCCTCCGCTTTCGGAGCATCCGAAGGACTAGCATGCTTCATCATTCATAATGCAGCTGAGACACAACGGAAAAGCAATCAGCTCAGAGTTCACATTTCCCGAATCCGTCACTGTAATCTAAGTCATCTGTTGTGCCAACACAATGGGGAAATGCATGCATAATCCATCCCTTAATCGATAGGGGAGGCCAGACGAGCGCTATTAAAGCTACCTCATCAATCATAACATATTTAACCTCTGTAGGCTCAGATTGTGCACCCCTCTACCCCTCTATCCCAGCATTCCCTGTGATCCTCGCTATTCCCACAAACATCACAGCGCCTGGCACAGAGAGCGGTCACTGGGAGGCAGAATGGACATCCCAATGGAGACATTTACGGCTATACGGTGGAACCACAAAAGCCCATTTGTGGTGTCCAAAGCCTCGACCAATCTGGGCAGGCCAGTGAGGTAAAAGACCTCTTCTCTTTCTCCAGGCTGTTTTTGCCTGGGGGGAGGCACTCAAGAGCTTTAACCCTCCTCCCCGAGGAAAGTAGCTCATCAAGCCAGTCAATATCCTTTCATCCCTGGATATGAGCCTTCTTAAAACATACATGAGCCTAGGAGCCGTTCTGCCTGCAGGAGGCCAAACGAATGACCCAGGACTAAGTGGAAAACGGTTTTACTGGATTAGGGTTAAACATTTCACTCATCAACCAACATTCCCAATCCCGGCCCAATCATTCATCTACTTCCCACAACTGTTCTCACTATTTACTTCAGCCTGACCTTACTTCAAAACATGCACCTATAAATATTTAAACTTGAAGTGTGGAAATGTTGCACCACTTGCGTCATCAAAATTGAATCCTAATTAGGGAAAAAAATGTGTTTACAGTGAAACGGTGCTCTTTTTCAAACCCTGACACAACCCCGGCCTTTCTTTACAGTATCTTAGCAAGCATTTAAAGCTTCCGCAGGTTTGTTTTAAAACATATACCGGCCATTTCCGCAGGATGTGCTTTAGGGCGATGAATCTTTGATGAACCAAAATGGCTTTATCCCTCAAACAGCTGCCAGGGCACGAAGGGCTTTTAGTGTTGCAGAAGTGCGACTAAATGAGTATCTGGAAACTGACAGACGATGGAAGAACGGTGTGGATACAACAGAAGAAAAAGTTGTCTGTGTGGTCCTATGAGGATAATAAAAGAAACGATACAGTATACATTACATGAACATACGTAAGCTACTTTAGCTTTGAGTGCACAAATGCTATTCTAAACTCAAAAAGGTCAGAAAGGTTGTCTGGGGCACAGTTCATGTGATTTTAATGCAGTTGTGGCAAAACTACAAAGTGAATATGGATCAGAATCTAATTCCGGCTCCAATCATGTGTGAAACAGAGACAAGTGTGGAAACATGTCAGGATGATCCATTGTCTGCAATATGATGGACAGCAAGCTAATAATGCAGATGCAGACAAGAACCTTCACATATTCGCTCATTGTCTGCATAATGAAATATGGGTGGAAACAAATGAGGGACAAAGGACAGAGGGATACGGTGAAGGAATAAAGGACCAGGCCTAGAGTAATGATGAAACAGACCCCCTGCTTAGCTGCGCATTAATCATTAAAATACAAAAGAAGCACTGAGACAGACAGGCAGCAGACGCAGCCTTAACTCTACTTTACACGCACACTTCTGAGCACTCATTTTGTTTCTCACTTCCTATTGGACCCTCTTTTCCTCTCTCTTTGAGAATGATCAGTGTTCTGCCTTCTCTCCTTAAGTGCCACCATTACAGCATGCCTTTATAGTTTTTTACTGCATTGATTGATCAAATCAATACGTCATCCTCAGAGCTGCTTTGGAGACAATACATTAAGAGCTGCATACAGAAGCATTTCAAATGTACTACAGCCATTTCCAGGGTATACAAATTGGTGGCAAAGCAGTGTCTGATCCTCTCCATTTCGATTGTTTTTGTGGTTGAACAATCTGTCTGTGTTATGAGAGTATTTGTGTTTATAATATAGTGCACTGAATCTGCCTGAGATTTGCATTATTGCCACTTCATACCTTTCCCAGCTTGTCTTTCCCATGAGCCCCACTAAAGACTGATTGCAATCTTTTGGTTGCAAAAACATCATGCAATACATCATACAGTGCTGCAGCATTCTGCAACCACATGTTCTGGGATCATAATCTCTGATAAGAAAATAAATATCGATTTCACTTTTAATACACTGTTTACAACCAGAGTGGGAAATGCCGGAGAGAACTGGTTCTCTATTTATTCTGAGATGACAAACCACAAGTATGTTAGGGAGTTTTTATGGTGCTGATTTACTGTAGTATTCTACAAACTAGGGCTGGATGTTTTAAAAAAGAAATCGTGACACTACACATTGCAATGTGCCAATGTTATGACTGAAACAGAATTGAAACAGCACCAAATGTGGTTATCAAATTGGAAACAATTTTCCATTACTCAAAATATTTGCCTTCTACTTGCAGACTAAAGCATATTAAGACCAGTTGCACTGTAATTTATTGTACTACTTAATTTATTGTATTAAAAAAATAAATAAAATCTTGCACATGCTTAAAGAAAATAAAAACTCCACTTCCAAGTACAGTTTTTATGAAAAAAAAAAGTTGGTAGGATTTTAAAAACATGGGTTTTTCTATGTTAAAGCCTGTCAGTAATACAGTAATATTGTGAAATATTACTTTTTATTTATGCATGTATGTATTATGCAATTTATTTCTGTTAAGACAAACTTGAATCTTATGCAGCTAGAAAAACTCTTATTATATGACTCTATAGACAAACACAAATAGAGTGAGTTTGATTCAGACACTGTTTTGTTCTCCATCTCTCTTTTCTGTCTTTCTCCCCATCTTACACAAACATGTTGTACAAGTTCAAAGCCCAGCTTCTACACTTACGATTCAGTGCAGACTTTGCACTTTCAGCAGATCAATGATCCCTCGTGGCTCATTTAATACCTCTCCCACAATCAGTCTTTCTAAGCCTCTCTTGCTTCCGAGCTTCTCCTCTCTTCCAACATTTTCTTTCCCACTGCAGCATTTTTACCTTTCCCTCCACCTTCCCTCTGTCTGTGTGCTGACTCAGGTCTGCGTGGGGTCAAATACTGATGGTGGTCATCAGTAGCATGGTACCCCTGAAACGGTTGCACCCCCAAACATCTGCTCCTCTTGAAAAGGAGGGGGCTCGATGATTGATGAACTTGTAAAAAAGCCCCGAGGTCAGTGATGTATGAAATCTCATCACTTATTCATACGAAAGGGAGCAAAATGAGACAGGATGAGAAGGCTTCGTCTCGCGAATAAGAACCCGAAGAGCGAGGCGGCGGGACTCCGCCCTTGAGCATTTTTCTTAAACAAGCCCCTGCATCAGAGCCCTCTTCAGAGCCATTAAAACCCATTAAAACTGAATGGCATGCACAAACGCTTAGACAAACCATTTACGCAAGGGAAGAATAGCACAAGCAATTGACAAGCTTGTCATGTCATTGAAACGACTGCACTTTGGAGTAATCTGGGAGACCCATTCAAAGGTTTTAGCGGGCATTTGCACACACATTCGCACACTCGTTGAGAAGCAACAAAGGAGTGGCCTCTGTTTTTCTCTTTCCCAATTAGGATTCAGAGAGAGGCTGTTCGACCCGGCTGCAGGTGCTGAGTGGGGCTCACTAGCATTGATGCAGGCATGGTTACGATATTAGTGTGTGTGTGTGTGTGTGTGTGTGTTTTGTAGCTCACAGAGGAGATGGGATGTCTCTGATCCCAAAGGAAACAGATCCAACTCTTCTAACAAAAGCAGACAAATTCAGCACACCCACTTCACGTCACACATATTTAAAAAAAAAAAAGAGAGAAAAATTGTGGACGGAAAGAACAAGCTGGCAGGAAGTAATGAGCAGTGTATATTCAAAGACAGATTAAACAAATGTTGGCTGCTTAGTTGTAATTAAACATTGTGCATAGTGGCGTTCCAACAAATAAAACACTGGCTCGGGCTCCACTCTTCCTTTCAGTAGGGCCGCAGGTGGCGAAATTGGCAGTAATTGTTCTAATTGTTGGCAGTGCTTCCAGCTTAAGATATGTAGCTCTGTTCAATCAGCTGGGCAACTGGGAAAGAACCGGGATGGAGAGACTGAGAGGAGGCGGGCATGTGTGGAATGGAGGGATGAAAAGAAACGGAAGGGAGGAAAGACGCAAAAATTCTGTCCAAGTGTTTACTGGTGGCCAAAAGAATTTCCCTGGCTAGCCACTAAAGCTGGAAAAGATAGACTGTCTAGAGATGGAATGATTTCTACTGCACTATTTTTGAATTGTTGGTACAAATGCATCAGGTGGGCTTTTTTTGAAATTATTTATGACAGTTAAGCACATCTCATAAATCTGAAAAATATCTATTGTCTATTGTTAATGGTGCAGTAATGTATAATCTACAGCCAACATAAAAACTCAATTTAAACCAAACTGCTTTCAACAAATCTGTGCAAAAACAAATCCAGTTAACAAATAAAAATTATTAATAGCATATATATTTAAGTAGTAAGAATCAGATATTTTGGTACTGCAACAATAAATAACGGAGCAAAGCATGCTCAACTATCATCCCAAAAAACTTTTGCAATGCAAAAAAAAAAAAAAATCTACATTTTCAATTATTTCAGCAAAATAGTGTCTTTTCATTTTGGGGTGAAATATGAGCACTTCTTGGGAATTTTTGAGACACCCACCCATGCTCATCTCTGGGTCTGAGACGGTAAAGAAATAGAGGAAGGAAAAAGAAAGAGTGAAAGTTAGAAGCTTTCATTGCATCAGACACAGCTCGAGTCTGTTCAGTCATATTCCCCAGCCTGATGAAGCAGCCATTAGAGACTAACACATCATGTTGCCCATGGCAAACAGTGGATGCCAAGTAAGCTTTGTAGCCTGTGTGAGTGTGTGTGGAGTAATACCTAAAGGTTTTTTCTTTCCCCCAAGAGTGAGAGTGAGTCTGCTATGACGCAGCACCTGCCAGGTGTGAACAGAAGACATATACTGTGATGTCATCAACAAGGGACAGTGAATCGAAACAAATCATCCGGCAATAAGAAATTACTGAGAAACTTCTCGGTTGTGAACAGTAGGAGAGGCTCCAGGCGATGGTTTGTCAGGAGTCTGTCATTACTATCTCCCAGGCTACACCTGTACACCGCATGTTTCTGTTCGTCCCTACGTGCCAGTCCCCACAGAGACAAGCATGAAGGGTGTAGAATGGCATGCTGGGATTTGTGTGCTGCCTTGAATTCTTGACAGCTGTGTTTGTGTGTTATCCTCCAGAACTGCTGACAAAGGGGTTGAGCAGTGTGTATCTGTGACTGAGCTAAAGGCAGAATAGAGGAACTTCTCTATTCTGAACTAGCGCTATTGCCATGGAAACAGGGGCAGTAAAAAGAAAGTTCAAGGTTAAAAAACTTGTTTTCCTTCTTTCTTTACACACATCTTGTTAGTCTACAATGAAGCAAGTTGAAAAATGGTAATACCTCATCCAGGTGAGACCTGGGTATTTCTTTGGAAGGATCTGTGCTATTTTTTACAGGAATGGCCTATTTAAACAGTCCAGGAATGGACTGATCCACATGTGTAATGTGCTGGAAGAAAAAGACAAGGAACGGGGAGAGACCTGCTGGTCTCAGGTGTAAAGGTGACGCAGGTGAAAGTCATGCTTTATTGACATCACTGGTGCTTTCAGCCCTGCAGGTGCACTATGGGAAGCATCTGAGCTTACTTGGAACACTGAACTTGCAACCTAATTAAAAACCCTGTTTAATGACTCTTGTTTAATTTAATTATTCAGAAATGCTTCTATTTTACAGATTCATGCATTTAATGGAAGATTCTTTGCTATAACCATCACAATTTAAAATTCATTATTAGCTTAAACACACAAATTCAATTTCAAATGTGAATCAGATGAATTGCTATGCATATGTAAAATGCTTAAATATTCAGTTCGCTTTTGAACAGTTCTACAAAAATGTGTTTATGTGCCCGTCCATTTACATCATGTTCATTTGCAAATTTGCCTATGTAAAATTAAATAAACTTAGTAAAACCTCAAATATTGCGATTTGGACTTGATGTAACCTGACAGCGTTTACAGGCGAACACATGTTCCAGTAAAGCGCATTTGCATTCCTTTAATTTCCAATCCTGCATGTTCCAGCTCTCACTGCACAACCAAACACTCTGTCTATTCCGCCCCAGTGAGCTTGATGGTGTAATTTGTTATTTGTTGGGCTGTTTTTCTGGTTCTCTGCTGTTGACAACCCTGAATAATTCAAATCAACTGAGCAAAGTTGTTTATTTGTGGAGGTGACTCTCTCCCCCACCCCTCCTTCTGTTCTCTCTATTCCCCCCTTCTCTTTTTCCATCGCTCTCATGAGTGTCTGAAAAAATCCCTCCCCTCTCTGATTCAGGTGCAGCGGCGGTTATAAAGAGCAACAAACACGGTCTCTCTCTATCGTCTGTGCTCCAGTAAGATGGCTTCCAGCTAAGACACAAGAGCTCATTTCTCACTCGTACAGTTCAGCTGAGCAGATTCGCAGCGCGCAGCTGCGTCTAACATAATGCATCGAGAACCATTATGACAAGCTTCCACACACACAGTATTTGACATTAAAACTGCTGTCAAATAACCTTGATTGTGGACACTGTTATTAAAGGTAACAGCTAAATCCTTACTTATGATTAAAGTAAAAATTTAAATATATTCTCCTGGACCTATTGTGCACAATTCATCAGTGCGCATCAGTTTAGATATATATTTAATGTAAAATAATTAATGCACATCATTTTAAATTCCAATTGCATGCATATCTTTACAATATTTTATTAATAAAATCACTTTTTCATTTTTCTTTCTGTACTGCACATTAGTTTTTGTGACCAAACCACTTCCTATGAAATATTTTTTCAAGTGTAATAACATTTTCACTGGGAATATGCTAGATCCCAAAAGTAAAATGAGTTGTGAATGGCATTTCTTGTATAATTTATGAAAGCATTATCTAGCAACATGCCACAGTTTCCTTAAACAGCATTCTTGTTTAACTAAATCACGGATTGCCAACAAGAGGCTGAATGGCAAAAGCTACATGAGTCTGAAACGGAGTGATGAGGTCATCTCGGATGCTGGTGTTTAATCACCCAGACTCATTCATCCCTTCATCTCCTCTCGTGCAGGTTGGTCCCTGGGCCAGATCTAATGGCCTGAGTATGGCAGGGGGGCAGGAGGCCACATGTCTGGGAGGATTTACTGGGTCACTGAGCTAAAGAGTCTCAGCACCCGCACCAAAACCTCACTGTAGAGTTCAGAACTAGTCAAAGTAATGAGAAAGAATAAAAAGAGATGGAGATAAGCAACCAGTGGTTAACCGATTTGAGATTTACATGAACTGATGCTGATATATATAAGGGTGGCCAATGGATTATTTAATAGTAATGAAAGCAAATGATACATACCCTTAAAGGAAAAGTTCATCCAAAAATGAAAATTCTGTCATCGTTTATTCACCCTCGAGTAGTTCTAAACCTATATGATTTTTTTGTTCTGAGAAACACAAAGGAAGATATTTTGCAGAAAGTTTGTTACCAGGCTATTTTGGGTGGCTATTTTAGGGTGAAACATTCTACCATCATATCAAATGATAGAAAAGCACATTGTAACACAGTATTTATTCAAAATACTAAAGAACCGAATACAGAAATTTTGTCCTATCCACTGACAACGCTATAAATGCATTACCAGCTTCATTCTACCATCATATCAAATGATAGAAAAGCACATTGTTATGGGGTTAATTGCCATTCTCACCCAAGACTAACATCTAACATCTGTCTAATGTTCAATTAACACCTGTGCTTACCATTTGGCAAGGCAATGTTGGCATGCTGGCATTCGCTCTAGGACATCAAGGGGTTAAAGAGAGAAGACGCACACACAAAACACACAGCCTTCCCAATTAGCTGTGGGCATGAGCATCAGCGCTAGTGAAACATTTAATAAGGTATCAAGTTTCCATGCCGATCAGAAGCAGATTATATCAGTTTGTTTACGCCAGGCTTTCATAGGGCTGCCAGACGTGTCAAGACCCACGGGCGAATAGATTTATTATATTACATCATTCCAGCGTGCAAAGCGCTGTATGAAGGCCTATTCGATGAAATAGTTTATAGACATTTCTACCCAAATAAAGTGAAACCCACTTGTGCATTAGAGCGTGAACTATTAAGACAACATGATTTCTCTAAGGCTCAATAAATTCCAAAAAGCATTTTCCCTACAACTACTCACTGATCTCCGAAAACTTCAGTGTAAACTTTCTTGGACGCAGAAAACAAAATGGCTACCCTTTTAGAATAAAAGAGAAAGGGTTTTTAAATTTACAACAAAAACAGATCAATTGCTTCAGGTAGTGTTAGACATCTGCGCAACAACAAAGTCAAAATCATTCCACTTAAATCCTGTTGCATGAGTTCTGGTAAACACAGAGATCCCCTGAGAGGCTGAATTTACTGACTGCAGGTACACACAGCACTCTTGGGGAGGGAGAGATGTCTACACAAGACTCAGGACAGTACAATCCAGTCCAATTACAGAGCCACAGTTGTACCTGTGTAAAACAGGTTTAACAAACACCTCACTGATTTCATTTAAACCTGCATTTAAGGTTAGGTATTATTTTATATAGAAAGAAATTATTATTTAAAACCATGATCTAGAGTATGGTTTACTTATTTAATATGAGGTCAGAAATATAGTTATATGAATAATAAAAAAAACAAACAGATGTAGTCTATAATTTGTTTTACACACTACAGTTCACAAACTTTCGGGTTAAATATTAGATTTGATATTTTAGAGACCGATGTCCTAATGCAAATAATGAGATTAAAGTGCTTGATTCTACAAGAATGTATCACTGTGTAACGTCTCCAGTGGTCAAACAATATTAAGATTGCATCTAAGTGAGAATCATGGTGCATGAATACAGTGGAGATGCAGATCACAGAGCCTTTGTGGAGCAGAGACATGAGAGGGCATTACAATACATCACAGAGCTCGCTCTCTTTCTCCACTATTCCTTTTCTGCAGATCTTTATGTTTAATCATTTTTTCTTTCTCTAAGAATTCTTGCTTTGTATTCTCTCTTCTCTCTCTTGTTCCGAGTCTCTCTCTCTCTCTCTCCATAAATGGTCAGTTTTGGGCAGTGAGCGAGTGGAGTTGAACAGAGAGGAGATGAATGTCTGGCGGTGTTTGTCCACCCTGCCTGAGTTACAGCCTTTTAAAACCAGCTGCACTGTCAGAGGAGCTACAGGATAAATCTCAAAACAGACACCAGCCCATTGATCAGACCGAGCATGCGTCTATGTGTGTGTGTTTTCCTGCCGATGACAATACTAGTTGAGGCAAATGCCATGTCCTCCAGAGAGACTGTGGGAGAGGAAAACCCCCTCCGGAGAACTCCCTGCTCCCTCGTATTCCACAACACGCAGTCCCTGCTGTGACCCTGTAACCTGGAGTCAATCCCACATGCACTATTGTAACTTAGTTTAAGGCTTGGTAATGGTAACTTTTAGTGGAAAGATTTGGATATGTCTATTGTGTTTCCATCAGAAGTTCCCAGGTGAAAGAGCAAGCCTAGACACGGTACGGAATAACACGCATACATGTGCACACACACACAAACACACTCGCACTCGTGGGTATTCAGTCCACACGTCATCAGGGTGACCGCAGAAGGAAACTCGCTGCCTCTGTAGAGAGAAAGGGCTCTCCTAATCTGAGATGGCTTAAACCCACACAAACATATAAACACAAACCTAAATATAATACATTTTCAGTGTTGAAACTCTGCAACTAACTTTCTTCTTTGAAACAAAAAGGTGATATTTGAAGCAAATATAAATAAACAATTAAACAAATAATATATATATATATAAACACATCATTTTACTGACGACTGTTGTACACGTTAGACCAATCACTACAGCCTGGGCCACATGACCAATCAGAGCAGAGTAGGCGCACTGAAAGGAGGGGTTTAGAGAGACTGAATTTTATAACTGCTTTGAACGAATCAAAAAACAATATTAGGAGCCTTAAAAATGACATAATAGGGACATTTTAATACAATGAAAGTGAATGGGGTCCAAAGCAACAATTTTGACTTTCAATGCAAGGACCACAAGGGCAAAACAAAACAACAAAAACAAAAAGCAGATCAAAGCAAAACAAACAAAAATAAAACAAAACAAAAAAAGCAAATAAATAAAAATACTTATCAATATTACTCTCCAATACAGTGCTAAAGCACTGCTATATAGTTGCTTTGTTTTGTTTCTACATGGTTGTTATGTTTTTATTCCAGGAGGTTTCTTACTGGCCAATTATCAATTGAGAGTAGTAATAATAATAGTGAGGCTTGCCTTAGGAAGCACCACTAAATATAGAGCGGCTAGCCTTATCTGAGTCCAATGATGGAAGAGGAAGACCAAAGAAAAAGAGAAAAGGAGGTAGAAAGAGACTGGCAGGTGAGACTGAAGAAGAGACAGGTGCAAACAAACAAACAAAAACATCATAAACATTGCCAGAAACACAGACACAAAGAAAGCTGTACGCGTGGAAGCCTGCAAAGAAACGCAGGAAACCACAGTCCTATGCAGACAAAGACATAGCATATGCTTCCAGCGTGTGGCATCTGGAGAAGTCTGGTGCCAAACTCTACAGGTCGCACAAAACACACACACACACACACAGGTCACACCATGTGAGACTCCTCTTCAGGGGACGGCTGATTATATATATGTGTGTGTGTGTGTGTGTGAGCTTAAGGCGTCAACAGAATGAAGGACAGTGAAAATAAAAGAGCGTAAGTACAATGTGATTATACTGGCATGAGTCCAGTAAGAGGAAAAGGAAACATACAAATGACAAGACTTAAGCTTTGTTGTCTGAGATCAGGTGTGCATGTTAAATAAAAAATTTAATTAAATAAAAAATGTTCAATTCAATTAATTTTTTTAACACATTGTACAAAACATCTGTTTAGGAAACGGACAGTTCAGCCAAAGAAATATATAATTTATTCCTCTTAATGTAGCTCCAGCATGTGAAAACTGAAGCACCATTAAGAAAATGTGTAAAAGCTGTTGCCAAGATGACAGGGTAGGTGGTTGCTGAGGAGTTCTGCATGCATCAGCACTAGTAATAGTGATGCTTGCCTTAATAAACACCACTAATCAGTCTATATGCTGTGTGATTGGTGTATAAAGACTTGACAAGCTCAAGAGAACAATTTCACACTCGCAAACACAAAAACCCACATATTCACACAGCAAGTGTTCTGAGGCAAGGTGGCAGACAAACATTGGAGCTGAGATGGAAATAAGACAGAAAAGCAGACAAATTAAGAAACAGAGCGAGGGTGAGAGAAGTAGGAGCAACACAGGGCAAAATCAAGCATGATGAAGTGCTTTTCACATAAATGATTTGAGGCCGAAAGAATGGCTGTCTCTATTCCTGTCTCCTTCTTATCGTTCTTCCAACAGGACGGGTACAGTTTGTTCATCTTCTCTTCATTAATAAGCACAGACTGGAAACTTTCCAACAGAGCAGAATTATTCAGTGTGATGACATGAAGGCTGTATGTGGGCACAGGAAAAGTGTAAGTGTGGATATACTCTCATTTAGCGGCCAACACGAGTTCAAAGCCATTAAAGTGATGCTCGTGTCCTGCACTCTGCTCTAGGGGTGAGATCGCACACAGCTGCTGCGATATTGAACCAACTCAGTCGTCCGGTCACCGACCTGCACTTTAGATGCAGGCATACACGAGTGTCTGATGTATAGACGTGTGTGTGTGTGTGTGTGTGTGTTAAGGAGGTGTGCTAATGCACACATGGGACTGAGGGTAAGTGGCCCGGTGTCGTTCTTAGGTAATGTAATGCCATAAATCTATGACAACACGAGCAGACACATGGCCCAAACAGACTGTCAGCAACACTAGAGGCTGTCATTAAACACACAGACAACTAGCATATGTGAGAACCCATAAACACATGGCCATACGTCAACCGGCACCTATTTAAAATTCATTCCCATTAGTGTTGAAAGGAACAAAGGAGTTGACATGCACACAAAGAAAACACACCCATACGGCAGCATATAAACTTTTTTCCTTCTCTCCTTCTTAGGAAATACTGCAAAGCCTGATGAATTCTTATTTTTAAACAGGAATCCAGGAACCAAAACCTTGATACAAGGAACCTGTCATGTAACAAGAACCATAAAGCCACTTAAAAAAAAACATTAAACTATTTCCAAGAGTGCAAGAGCGCAACCATTTTGAGAAAGAGCACTAGCCTAAAGTTCATTATACAGTTGCATAATAGATATGTTTCAACACTGATCTCCTCAAAGGAACTTTGTCTGACTGACTTGTGTGCCAACAGCATCAAGCAGTCCTCTCTTCAGCACACAGCTGTGGTTTTCTCTCAAATACACTTACCAACAATAAAAAACTCTGCGTGAATGGCACAGAAACTGTGAAGAAAAGTAAAAAATACAGTTTTCTTTGCAAGGTCATTGAGCTGCTCACAGCATGAACCTCTATTTTACAGTGTAATGTTTAGTATGTGGACTGAAAGAGCTGGATTGGTTAGGTTACTGATTTGCACATACGTGCAGATTTGGTGGTGGTTGGGGGGGGGGGGGGGGGTTGA
>JAUCMS010000079.1:7094400-7106953 GCA_032357445.1 Enteromius radiatus
CCCCCCCCCCCCCCCCCCCCCGAGAGTGTGACTTCATCGAAGTGGTGCGTGTCTATCACATACAAATATACACAAACAAAAGAACAATTACAGCAGAGCACTTCTAAAAAAAAAAGCTGTCTTCTGGATCGACAGCGACAACCTTTTCAAAAAGACGGCTGACACTTCACTAGACACATGCCACTTCCTGTCTGTTCCTGTGGACGCCTACTTGAAGCTCTCTATCACGGAAAACAGCTATCCCTAAAATTACTCTCAAAAAAGTGACACCTTGAGGGTGTTGCTTTAAAAACTCTTGGCTGAGAGCCTCGCGCTTCAATGTCCAAGCAAGAACCAAGAAAAACGATGGCGAGAAATGCTACCCTTTTCCAAGCGTCACCTCTCAAGACAAACAAGTAGGATTGATTCAGCTCCGGCTTGCCCCGTTTCTTGCTCTCTTTCAGTCTCTCCTTCTCTTTTTGTCTTTTCACACCCAGCAGCTAGGGGGGTGGGACAATGCAAAGAAAGGCCACTGTCCATCTCCCAGCAGTACATTTCTCTAAATCATTTCAGCCGACCTGCCTCATATTGCTTATTATTGTGAAACAGAAAAACAATGTGAGTGAGACAAAGAAATGGAAACGAGGAGATGCTGTCTGCATGTTACCACCGAAAATCACACTTTTTTTTGAGCCAGGATTTGCTAAATTCTTGTGGAACTATTTTCATTTCAAAATGACGTATTTCACATTACATTTCCACAAATAAATACCACCCATCATGAGCATTGCTTTCAGTTCGTCACTCAGTTTTCGCGTCATTTTAATTAGATGCTGAATGAAATGGCAAATCAAAAGATCCAAAGTTATTAAAAATCTGATTCAGCCATCAAGCTAAAAACGTGTAGAACGGTTCCAGAAAATAGTGCATCTAATAGTGGAGAAATACGAGAAATGCTTTCTGCATGAGAAGAACATATTTCATATATTCTCTCCTGTTCTCTTCAACTGTCTAACACAGTTTGTCAGTCTGATCATCACACGCATGTATTTTTAATCCAGACATTTTGCTAAACACAGTCACAGGACGCTGCTAACCCTCTAGCCTGCAGCAGTGTCTCTCTCTCCAGAGGCTTTTCCTGAACCAATGTCACAGTGGGCTAAGCAAAACAGATGTGGACATCTAATCAAGACTTGGTGTGTATTTAATTCGGCTACAGTACCCGAACGAACAAACTGTCATACACATGTGAAGTTAACTGATGTAATAAGTTAGCCTGATTTGAATCCGGTTCTTGATATTCATATCTGCAGCTGCACGGCACTTGACGAGCCACTTGAGCTGGCGGAGTGAGATCAGGACCCCAGCCCCACTCCTGCTGTTAAAAGAGCAACACTACTCTGCACTGAGCCCACTCGCACACTTAGCACATCAAAGAGCAAACCACCACTTTAAAAGATCTGCCCTCATTCTTCCTTCCTTTCTTTACATACTTTTTTAATTAACTAACCAAGACTTGATAGCCAGCGATCAATATGCATTTCCATTATTGTGTATGAAAGCACAGACCAAATTTAGACATGCGAATGAGTATATTTTCTCAATTTCTGTAATGGAGTTTTAGTCTTGGCTTGGGATTAAAATTTTCACTTGGCTCAAAAATCTGAAATCTTTAATGGGAACGAAGCTTCTAGTAGAGATTTATTGAATGTTATGCCAAAATATGCACGTTTTGGAGTAACTCTAAAGAAATTATCTCTGCGTTTCTGTTTCTTTCTCCACTCCGGTCAGATGAGTGACATAAGGCCCTTTGTGATCTTTTATTGACCGTCCTAGGAGATTAATCTGTGCGCCAGTGGTGTCAGGTCCGGCCCAAATGCAGAATGATCCCACAGTGCGAGTGTTAAACTAGTCATTAGCTTCATTTCAATATACTTCTGAAAGCTCTAGGAGATCCAGACACTGAGACCGTGGCTCTTTTGATATCTGCCCTCCAAAAAGAAGAGCGTCGCACCCCTCTGTGCGAGAAGTCGCCTTCGTTAAAAAGGGGGGAACTGAAAGTTGGCAGGCGGCTGAAGGGGTAATTAAGGGAGGGACGCACGTGTCTCGCCTTGAGAGGTCCCCCGGCGAGACACGACTCAATCAAAAGCCAGCTGCAGGTATAAGCAGCTCCTCAGATCCTACTACTGTGTTTAAGTGTGAAGGGTTGATGAGTGTGTGTTTATGATAATGCAGATAAATCTCCAGAAACCGCGTACAGCTGTACCTTCAACCAAACTCATTAATTATTATGACACATAAAAACGTGATTAATATTTTGGCACGCATGTGATTCATATCGCACCCAGACATGCATGCGAATGGTGCCCCGGTGAATTGCACAATAAGGACGCCACACTGTGCGCCATTGGAATAAGGAAAATGACACCAGCGTGTTGATGTGTGCGTGTCTTGATGTGTATAATTAGAGGATTCTATTGCCCACAGGCGGAAGCCACAAAGACAGAGTCGCAGTGAGGCGGTGTGTTTGGGGAGCGGGCATCTATCCAGAACAGCTGTCCGGATTACAGTTTATTAAAAAAACACTTCACAATGCCCGGCTACAACCCCCGCTGATACACACCCCACGACACCCCCGTAATACACTAACTCTGATGTCGTCCCGTTGCCCATGGGGGGGCTGCACCCGGATCCCTTGCCTTGTTCCCGGATCCTGCTCTGCTCAGCCTGCAGCGAGAGGCAGGCTGAGGAGGGGCCGTCTTCTCTCCCCATTCATTTGGGCTCATTGAGGGCTTCAGAAAAGAGTCATGGGGAGACTTTCATCTTCCGACAAAAAGAAAGAGCCTGTGAGATCATGATGGTGAAAGAAGGCAGACAATAGGGGGACGGGGTAAGAAATAAACACTTTCAATGCAGCCTATGTACATAATGAAAACATAATACCGTATATTTAGTTGTATGTTCTAGTAAACAAAGGTAACCATAGATATAATACCCACCTATTCATAATTTATGTAATGCATTAACACAGCATGAGAAAAATAAAGTACAAACATAAATAGTTAGCATTAAAACTTTTAGAACTTGCTATAAATATGAAACAAGCTTTGACGATATGAATGTGGCATTACAATCAACTTTGAATTGAACGTGACTTTAATACTGTGCCTACAACTGTTAACATATAATGAGTTACAATGTGCATTATAATGCATTTTTATGCACATAGGTTACAAAGGAAGCGTTATCACATAAAATGCCTGTGAGAGGATTTATATCACCCCCAAATCATTAAATCAGCTAATAAAAGACTTTTCTGCTCCGGAGCATGCTTATCTAGAGGAGGGATTGGATGGTGCTGTTGTCTTAACAGATAGACACAAAACATTGGCACAGGAACTGGGCTTAGTATCTTGTGTGTGAGAGGAAAGATGCTGTGCTATCTGATTGGGGGGGGGTACATGTTCTATCATCCCTCCATCAGCGGCACTCAGAGCCTATCGTCCCCACTCGCTGAAATAGAGGAGAGATTAAAAATAGAGCCTTATTCTTCACTCGCAATTCAATTTCTGTCTTCGCTGTATGACAGTTTTACCAATGCTGTCTTTCTCTCTCTCTCTCTCTCTCTCTCTCAACTTCACACCCACTGCATACTTAAAAATAATCCTACAGGCCAGTACTGGAGTTTGACTTCAATTTGGGGAAATTTCCCTTCGTGATTATCATGTTTTTCTAGCCCAAATTGTTCAAAGCTTGTTTCACGTCAATAAATTAAAGTCCCCTAAAGGCCACACATTGCTATATGTAGCCAGTATGTCAACATCACTGGTTTGTAGCTGTATTCAGTAATGGAAATCAATTTATAATGCATGAGTGTAATAATAATCAAATATTCAAACAGTGACTGGAGTATCAGTCAGTAGTTTGCTATTCTGTAAAGCGTATTAATAAACAAGCTCATTTATGGTACTAATTTCCTGGTGTTTGCGGGTGCGAGAGATCACAGTTCCGCTGTAGCGGTCAGCTGGGATATGTCAAGCATTAATCATGGAAATGGGAAATAGACTTGTTATCGCACAGATATGCAGTTCATCATTCATAGCCTTTTTATGTTTGGGGTGTCATAATTTATACATCATAAATGTGCATCTTTCTCTACCATAACAAATGCCACTGATAGCCTTCTGAACTCATGCAGCAGAGATTCACTGACACAGATTCTCACAGCGAATGTCTTTTTCATGTCTCACACCGTAATTGTATTTGAATTAGTGAGTGAGTATGTGGTGAGAACACAGGAATAAGTTACCCACAAATAAGCCTCTATTAGATCTTTTTTCAAACACTGACAATGAATGGGCTTTAACTTAAGAGCAAAGAAACTCCTGTTTCCTCAAACTCTAAATCTAAGATATCAAACTGCAGCATAAACTGTATTTTTGAGATACTGAGGCTGTTGGTTAAATACTGTCTGTGTATTCTGCTGTCTTGCATAGTGCACATTTACCAATGGAATGAAACAGTCCTTCAGTAGATACAGCGTGTGAAATATAGTCCTGTGAGGGTGCGTTGAGGTTTTCTAATAACGCAACAAGGAATCCAGGAGGTATTTTTATTCGATCTGACACTCAGTTTGGGCTGACTTCTTACAGGAACACATGCTTCCTCCCAAAATGTTAATTATTCAGAGATGCAACGGAGATCTGCGTGTGCGTGCATGTGATATCGCAAAAGCAAACCCAAACTGTGCATTACAGTAGATGTCACTTCAGAGATGAAAACACTGTAAACCTTTGCACTATTCCTAAACCCTTCATCCTAAACGAGAGATGACAGCAAAGAGAGAGCGAGACAGACAGAAGGAGACAAAGGGAGAGACATCAAAAGAAAAGTGACATACTGATTTTCTAACAAACCACAAGAAGATGAGTCAAACCTTCCCTGTTGTGTCTTTCTATCCGCAGCTCCCCAAAACAACAAATAACAAATGCACTCAAACCAACCCTGGCCAAGAAGCATAGCAGGGGTCTATGGGGACTGAAGGCTCCATCAGGATTGGGCAGGTGAACAGTACACAGTTTTATCAGTACGAGTGGGGCAGCCAAACTTGATATTTAAACAATGGAAATTCAAAGAATTGGATAAACAAATAGAAAAATGTGATTAAAGACGGAGTCAAACATGTGAAAGGTCACTAAAATCAATGACGGCAGCTGTCCACGTCTTCGCAAATGCATTACATAAAGAGGTCAAGGTCAGGCATAGGATCAAAGTCAAAGCTAAAGGGCAACAAAGTACACAAACAGCTGGTCAGCCTGTTTAATGTCTGACCGACCTAGTCATCAGTCACATGTGCCAGTTTTGTTGACATGTGAAGGAAATTATCTCCCTTTGTATCATAGACTGCAATTTGGTAAAAGAATATTTCAACCGAAATTATATTGTAGTATAATAATACAAGCTAAATGTAATAAAAGGCTATAAAAAAAGCACACTGACACCATTAGTCATCAAGTGTGTCGTGGTCAAACATTGACATCAGACTTAATTCTGCCGCCACCTTTTTTTTTTTTGTGCTACAGTGGAGTGAAAGACTTTCAGTAAATAATATGAGGTAAGTAGATGGCAGCATTTTTATATTTGGATGAACTATCCCATTAAAGGAGCTCAGCTTGGTTCATTGATACATCAAAGTCAAAGGATGAAAAACCCGACAGAAAACCTCCAGATACTGTGCTTCCTGTTATCAGAATAGCAGTCACCCAGCACAGAAATTGAAGGATTTTAGGCTTTGCTGACAACATAACCCAAGTGAAGGCCTATTGTGGGAAGTCTAAGAGATTTTACTCAGGACATAACCTCCGAGCTACACAAAAAGCCATCAGCAAATCATGTCCTTCTGGTTTCTCTTCTCTCTCTCCATTACTCTCCCCTTCACACCCACCCATGTCATTTTACTGTCACCATTCAACATCACATCACAGCAAATGACATAGTTCATATCACACTCCAATTAGAGAGACAACCGGGGGCTGGCGAGAGAATGGGGAAAAAGCACTGAAAAACATGTGTGGCATTTAAATGCTAGCCGCGCTGTTTTTTTCTTTTTGTGTCGTTTTGCACTCCCGCTAATCAGATTCAATGTTCCTGTTAAACTCAGAGTAATGATCCTATTTACACTTGCTGCCAGATTAATCAACTTTTCTAACCCCGACCCCTGGTTGGGGGCTGAAACATCCTTGTTTTGATCAGTGGGGGGTCTCTTTTGAAAGACTTGGTGGGTAATATGAGATATCGCAAACAGTAGGACATCTGGGGAGGTATATTTTTATAGTCTGTCTGTCTTTTTACAATCTCCTGCATTTCTGCTCCCGGCTTGATCGCATCTCCCCATCATGGAGTGACATTTATTACTTGCGTCAGAGCTACATGTGCTTACAGGTGATCAACTTGACAATAAAACTTGTCTCTTATGTGGATTTCTCTGCGAAAAGATTCCTTGAAACAAGTTTTGTTTGTAGTCTCTATTTCTAGTCTCTCTATATGTAGTCTAATATTTACAGGCATCAACCTGCTAATGGCAATCTTATCTATTTATATACAGTGAAGCACACACTCGGAGAAACAAACACAGTTTTGTCTGGTACCGGGCCAGAAATCTTCTGCAGCCCCCAGGGAGAAAATGATATATCAACGTATAATAGTAGATGGCTATCAAACACAGTAAATACCAGCCGCAAGCCCTTGTAAGGAATTTGGCACTTTGCCCCATAGGGAGTTTTTTTTATTTAATCATGGTCATTTGATGCCTGTTCATTCTGACATTTCTTCATATTTTCCTAATAGTGTGGCAGCATGTGTGTGTATATGTGTCTATAGTCTAAAGTGCAATTGGATTGAATAGTAATACCGCTAATGGAATAGCTGGGAAGGTCACACTATCACCTCTACGGGAGCTCAAAGGAGAGCATAATCAATACTGTTGGACAGGTGAGAGAGCGAGAGCGAGCGATGTATAAATGGCCTCTCTCTAACAATATGATGTGCTGCATAGTTCACCTCTAAACCTATAAATCAGCAGCTCGTTCAGAAATGAGGTGAGACCAGCTCAAGTGTTATGACAGCGCACAGACAGGAGACTGTAACTCTGGACTCCCCTGGGTTAAACAAACGCGTGTTTCTAATATAGCTAAAAGCCAAGCTCACATGCTGTACACAGGCTAATGGCGGTAAAGTCTGAGGACAGGTCTGAAGGTTTTAATGCACATTTCGTGGCACCAATCCACATAAAACAACATGCCTTTGCTACATACTGTAAAGTATAATGTAATTGTAGACCAATGCAGTATCTCAGTGTTATGCTATACTAAACCTGAAATGTTGCTGATTCCACCATTTACAACAAAAAAGCATAAACTAAATTAAATTAAATAACCTTGCTTGTTTTGTGATCCATTTGGGACATTCACATGTTAGCTCACTGTGCAACAGAAAGCTCCCAGCACCCGAAAGAGTGACTGTGTACAGTATGGAGAATGGCCTATCATCCGAGAGAGAAAGAGAGAGAGATTACTAGCACTCAGAACAGAGATGAGAGACAAGAGAGAGTCCCTCTCTCTGCAAAATGTCCATTCATTAACCCACGTCCAGGGGAAAACACCAAACACCAAACTCCACAGAAATGGATCGGCCTCATCGATTGTGGCCCGTAGAAGGTGTGGAAACAGATACTTCAGCTGCCGAAACAGTGGATAGCGTTTCATAAAAACACAGACGCTTCACTGCTTTCCAGCCCGTATTGGGTTTCTGCCACACACAATACAAGCGTAATGCTGTTATATCAAAAGACAGGGAGAAAATATAATACAAAACCATGTGTCTGAATCAAACCACTGACTGTAACAAGACCTTTTTATTTCAAACAGATGGCTCCACTGAGAAGATTAAGAGCAAATTGGCTGTTGTTGAGCAAACCTGAAACTCATTGAGGTAAATTACTAAAATTTTCAGGATTTGTTTTGACTTAAGTATTTTTTCAAATCTGCAGAAAGCCTAGGCGGCAAGTACCCTGTGTTCATGAAAACCATCCTGAGGTTAAGTGAGCCGTTAGACACCCATAGAGAGACAGTTTCCGGCCTGGCAAACCCAAAATAGTCCCGCCGGTCTGAGTCGGCGTTTTCTGTGGATCATCGTAATTTCACTCCTCATTCCTGAATCAATTATGCATGTCCTCCCCTGATAAGAAGATCATCAGTGCCAATCCAAGGGGCGAGGGGAAATTGGGGGTCGACGAGTAGGGTCTGCCGTGAAGAGCACTTTGCTAAAACAATAAAAAGAACGGGCATGTGTCTTCTGCTCTGGGCCACGCAGAACAGAGGCTGAGATTAATTAATGACACAACAGGAGCAAGTGTGCAGCGCAGCCCAGAGCCAATAAAGCAATGCTAAATGCTGATAAGTGCTAAGTGAGCGGAGCACTCCAGCTACATTTCAGCAGATGCCAGCGGGGCAGAGGGTTATTTAAACCCCGATATTAGCTTTGAAGTGCAATGAAGAAACAGGTCAAGGTTAGCGTTTAGGCATGAGGTCAGTTTGAATGAAGCTCTCTGAATATTTTTGCCGTGTCACGCTGTGGGGCATCACTTTTTTTTTTTACGACATGCTACAGAGACAATACGATTAATTATTCTCTTAACAGAGCCCCCTTTTGCTTCCAATTCTGTCCTCGAACCTTTTGGCTTAATGCCAATCCTCCCCTCTACCATCTTTTGGTTATTGCCTAATCAACCCACTGAGGAACAAGTCCATGGCGAACGAACGGTTGGTTTGCCAGGCGAACAGCTGAGACTAAACAGCTATAATGAAATAACAGAAACCAATTAGAGACAAATCCAATAGAATTGCCCTGGTCCTTCTCGGGTGCTTTTGCTTGGCTAACACAGAAAATCTCTTCAAGGAGGGAAAGACAATACGACATGCCTCTTTAACTTTACAAAATGCCAAACATTTATGACTAAGCCTCGAATTTTCATTTCGTCATTTTCAGTGAAAAGATTTGCTCGATTACACTGTAGGAAATTAGCTCAAATACAAATAAATCAAATCAGAATAATTTTCTATATATTCAATAGGGAATCTGCACAGAATCACTGTTTTACGGCTGATGACTGAGTCAGGAAAAGGCAGTTTTGGGCCAGTTTGGTGAAGGAAAGCATTAAAGGTCTCATCAGGAATTTCAGGCTGGTCCTAGTTGGGGGATGGAGATCCGTCCAACAAAATCTTTAATCATTTTACCCATGTAATGATAATGATGCCCTGTGTCTTTAACCATTATCTTACCAATATCGACAATCTCCTTCCTGAGTTGGGATTCTCAATACGTGTCCTTTTGTGTTAATGCAAGCTGTCCTGTGACAATGTCTGTTGGATCTGTTTGCGAGTGATCATGGGCCGATTTATGACTTCCTGTTGTCTTGAGGCCTCTTTGTAGAATTCGGCTCCTCATGTTGCAATGTTCTGATCGAAGCTTAAGTGTCTGATTCCCTCTGATGCACTACAAACACAAACCGTCTAAACTAGGACACAAACTCAAGAGAGCAAAATGGCAGCCAGCTGTTTCTTTTGTTAACAGCATGAAAACTCAAAGACTTCAAATATTCTCATCAAAATGCCCTTGAAACTTCATTTCCCATGATGCCTTGTATTTTGGGGGTAATACCTCTGTCTTGTTTCGATATTAATATGTCTTTTCATAGAAATACACAATAGTACTAACACATCTTCAGCTAGGTGAAAATCATTGATTAAAACACAACAAAAAATCTTCTCTCAAATGTTCCTTTCTGTTGTCTTTTACTGAAAAAGGCACATCCAACTGCATAGAACAAGATAACCCAGATCTATCATTGGCTACTATAGCTGAACAAACTGAAGATCAGAGCTCTAGTAAGATGTGAGAAGTGGAAAGAGACTGCAATGATCGGTCCACAGAATCTCAAAAGTGTGGTCACATATCCACTTATTTTAATAGGAATCCAAGTGTGAAACATTTCCCCATGAAGATTTCACAATGGGTTCAAGATGGTCAAACGAAATTACCACATAGACTAACAGAAAGCTGCTTAGCTTGAATGACTTGCCTGAACTGTGCTTTAGACAAAAAGAAATTCCACATATGCGACTGAATCTTTCTTTAGCCTTGTGAAATAAATTGAGTAAGTGGGGCAGCAGTCTAAATTAAACAGTCAAATAATCACAGAGAACATGAAAACTTCCCAGCACTTGTCTAATTGATTGTCCAAGGCTCTATTGTGCTACTAACCACAGCAGTTCTATGTGTGAGTCTTTTTGACTTGCTTTTTATTCAGAAACATATTTGGACAGACAAGCAACTCTCACAAGTTCGGTTTACGATTACGATTAATGAAAATTCCCATAATGCATGTACAATGGCTTATACGATCTACATGATTTCCTATTTCTGTATCCCCTAAGTACATACACTTCTATACCCTTTAAGTAAACACAAAGGACACAGCATGATGAATTCATGTGCAGTCAAACGCAGGGCACAAACTCTAATGAGCAGCCCATCTCATGTATCTCTCATCCGCCGGAATAGAAAGTGTTTCTCTCAAAGATCTGTAATTACCATTCCATGAGCGTAGTGAAAAGCCCCATAATCCTTTGGGAGAGACGGTGTAGCCGAGATAAAAATCCACTTATTAAGGTTTGGGTTATGGTTCTGTCGGCAAGGGAAGAAGGGATGAGAAAAAGGAGGGAATGAAGGAAATGAGTGCTGAGAGTCCTAATTTCTGCATCAATTTGTACATCTTCCTGCTATAGCGCATGTAAAAGTGTACTAACGGAAGTCTGATGGTTTCAGTGTAACTGTTTTCATATGCAAATTATATTTATCCTACAAACAGCGGCAAACACACACACTCGCTGCGCACCTTTTCTAGGTTGTTCCTGCCTTGTATTGTCAAGGGAACAAAATGAGTGACCCAGTTGTGAAGAAGCCCATTTTCCTGCTTCCAAAGCAGAGAGTCGCACCGGTCACCTCTTGAGACCGGAGGGAGCGCTGTGATTGGCTAATGTAAGCTCACCTGCAATATGTCCTCTACTGTTACAGTGACATGTGAAGACCAAGGCTCATAAATCAGGGAAAGCGAAGAGGAGGAGGAGAGGGAGATAGAGAGAGAGAGAGAGAGAAAGGAAAAAGAGTGAAGATGAAGGAACAAAGGAAAGAGATAAAGAGCTGGCTCTGCGGTTAAGCAGGACAGCAGATATTTCTCCGTCGCAATGCTAACACAACACGTTCAATGACGGTCATAATTTATGCATTACGGTTTCAAGGAACACAAATCAGCTGCACAAAGGAGGCCTAGCATATTCAGAGTTACATAACTGTAAAGTTGAATGTTCAAAGTAGCATAAACTCAGGGGACAAAGCAATGAATTGTGCTTGTGTAAAAACCACATCCTTGTGCAGCCTATTGGGGTTTTTTATTGCACGTTTAAATGACAGGTGTGCAATGAATTAAAATACGAGTGGAAAAATGTTGACACATTTAAACCACTCTACTCAAACTCTTTATGCCGGTTCTGCTTTCAGCTGTTAAACAACTGCTCTCAACCATCATCCTCGTGCATAAAGACGTTTTGAAGACTAATTAAAACAATGAAAGTTTGGAGTTGCCGAACGAATATGAATAACCTTTCGCCACACTATTTAATTAAAGATCAACTTTGGTTTTAATTAAACGTTTGAAAGAGAACGTTCACAGTCTGTTACACAGAGTAATTAATGTAGAATCAAGGAGTTCCTATCTGGCTGAAAGGAGTGGCGCCTCAGCATGTCTGATTCTAATCATTCCCTCAACATCTTACACACTTGCTGCTTCCGCAGGTTTAAGAACATGTTGACAAACTCTGTCACTCTCACACACAGTTGATTGGACATTGGCTGCGCAAGGATCAGATGAAACCCACTTGATTAAACCGAACAGTGGTATCTTTTGAACATGAGGCCTGAGCTTGGCATGCTTGTTTGCTCACAGAGTAATACACTGTAAGACATTACAGAGTACAAACAAGAATAAAGATATTGAAGTTCTAAGCCTGTATGGACAGGATGTAGTTCTTGCGCAACTGGTGAACATGACCGGCAGGAGTGATTATGGCGGTGATTTATGGTAAATTACACTTCCACTAGTGATTTATGGGTTTTATGCAGTTGCTTATGCAATGCACTAAACTTGATCATCCATTTCTAACATGATGAATGATCTGTATGTAAAATCAGCCATGATTATTAACTCCTTAGTGGGATAGTTATGGAATGGAACTTTTGTCATCGCGTTTGTGTGGGACATGAATAGGTTTTGACAAATTTTACATGTAAGAAGTCAGTCAATGGGATTAAATGTTGTTTTGGATTCTGACACTTATTGTA
This sequence comes from Enteromius radiatus, assembly GCA_032357445.1. Classification (NCBI taxonomy): domain Eukaryota; kingdom Metazoa; phylum Chordata; class Actinopteri; order Cypriniformes; family Cyprinidae; genus Enteromius; species Enteromius radiatus. Next base: position 7,106,836 of record JAUCMS010000079.1, read on the forward strand.
TGGACCAAATCAGGTATGGTAATTCCACTCAAAATATATTAAATGTAGTGCTGGGCAATGATTAATCGCGATTAATCGCATCCAAAATAAAAGTTTTTCTTTACATAATATATTTGTA
>JAUCMS010000079.1:7118306-7135639 GCA_032357445.1 Enteromius radiatus
CCAGGAGCTTGACCAACCAGCAATTGTTGAAGTTTAAAGTCTTCTTAAAAGAATAAACATGTGGTTTAATGAAAAACGTGAACAAAGTTTTTAAGAAATTTTCATCTGTCAAAGGCACTCTATGGTGATATTGACCCTACCGTAGTTTGACCAACATGATGATGTAAGCCACTTTAAAAGGTCTAATTTCACTCTGAAAGCATTACCCATAAGTGTCCATCATTAAGCAGCCTAACAGGTGTCTCAAACTGCTTTATTAGCATTAATATTTCAGTTTTTAACGGCATATACTCTCAATTGGATCATGAAATATGAGACAGCTTGAGCTACACTCTGCCCCCAGGCACCAACCCACAGCACAGTCCCCAGTGATGAAGTAGGCGAAAGGCAATACTGAGTGATGCCCAGGTTGTGAGAGGAAGCATCTGGATGTACATTATCACTCACAGACTCTTTGTGTATGTATTGATACAATGTGCATACTCCCTTGATAAGAGTTTAATTATATTTGAAGTAGCTGTTTGAAAATGCAGGCCAAGGGACAGAACTGGACTGACCTAGGAGAGATGCGATCAATCAAGTGACCGGATGGGTCTTAATATGCAATATAGCAAATGTCTATTTGTCAGCGGTCAGGAGATACAAGACCCTTCATTAAGCAAATGGAAGACAGGGGCTGTCTCTCTAAAATGGTGGTTTATGAGTGATCGGCCGAATCGATAGCGAACACCGCACTCAATTCTCAGTTCACTCAATACAAGCCGGAATGAAGAATAAATAGAGAAATGAAGTAGAGAGTATACAGAGAGAGAGAGAATAGGGAAATGTTCAACGTCGTATATGTTTTTTCCCCCTCTCTCTCTCTCTCTCTCTCTCTCCGCAGATGTCTGACCTTTAGAAATGCTCTGCTGTCAGCCAAAGCCTGCGTGCCGCTCGGCTCGCCAATGCCAGCCCAGAGTAATGGTGCTCATTTCTAGCACACGGCTCTTGTTAGAAAGCCGCAGCTACATGAAAGATCTGTTTTCTGCAGTGTTAGTCTTTCTGCAGATGTCTCCTGTCCATATCGGGGGCCATGAATCATCGCAGGTTGTTGAGGCAGCAGCAACCTGCTTCTACGTGCGCACCTGCTTACACACGCAAATAAAAATAAAACTCGACCACAATCATGGCCTCCAGCACCCTTCATCCTGCTTACATGGGTCAAAATGTGTAAAGGCCCAACGCAGCAGACTTGTAGCAACAGCTACAAAGACTTGCCACCTCTGAGGTTAAGAAAACTGTGCTAAGAATAAACACAATGACAGTCATAGCTGTGACACAGACTAATGCCTTTTGGCATTGCGGATATTTTATCAGAAAGCCCAGGCCTTTGTGTGGCAGGGCGCATATGCCTGTGACACAGACTTGAGGGGATGGAGCATGTGTCTCAATGTCTTCTCATTGGCATATGCCACGATATTTCTGGCAAGGTGAACAACATGCCAATCAGACCCTATATGCTGCAATCTAATGAAATAGGCTTCCTGTCTGTCAACCTTTCAGGAAGCAGACACGTTTTCATTACCTAGCCACATAAACATGACATTTCCTCCCTTTCCCCATCCTGATGTAAATAACATCTCTCAATGCCCCATGCACAAGAGGGGGCGCCCTGCCTGCCATCCTCCTTTACTCCCTCGTGCGCTCCGTTTCTCTGCCTTTTATGCTTTCTTTTCGTCTACGACTGCCTCACTTGCTCTCGGCGTGGAGCGCATGAACAAGCTGCTGCATTATTGGCAATTTCACACTGAGCGTCTGAAGGTGTAAAGGAGGGGAGGGGGGAGAAAGAAAGGAGGAGGGAATGGTTTGACGAGCGCAACTAAAAGCTTCTGGATCGGCGCAGGCGCCGTTTTTTCATTTGAACTGGTTCCAGAAAACGGGGAAGCAGAATCAGGTCACTCAGACCGCTCGCTGCCTGGCTACGTCCTGCAACACAAAGGCAGCTCTCTTTTCTTGAGCCGGCATCTCCGTGTCCCTGGATAGTAAAACAACAAGTGAAATCCAAGCTCCTTTTTTTTTTTTTAAGCTTTTTTCCCCAAGTCTTTTTGTCCAATCTAAGCACATAGGGCACTAACCTTGAGTATATGGCAGAAGCAGCAAAAGGAACCCTAGTTGCAAGTCTGGGGCATGAACTAAACACTTTTTAGTTCAAAACGCTTTTTGTATTCCTCACTGTCAGCTGAGAGGGCGCAAAACATTTTAATACACTATTAATAGATCCCAGTTTGATAAAAATGCACGGTTTATGCAAATAAACCCTGATCAGTGCTGCGAGTGTACATCATTCAGATGATGAATCGGCTCTTCAAGAGCTAATTCTGCACAGTCATATAATTACCCTTTCAGAGTCTTTCCTTTTCATGCTCAAGTAATATCTCACGCAGGGATTGTTGTTAGCAACAAAGACATTATTTCCCACGAATCTCAGCTCCATGTTCGACGTAATTATATCAACACTCAATCAGCTTGGAGAACGGCAATTCTTGTGCTCACACAATCCTGCGGCATTTAAGAGGTTGTTTTTGTGTCCGTTATGCGTTTGATTAGGTGCATTCTTAATGGTTTCTATCAGGGTTGAACGATTGATAGACAATCACACTGGCTCTCTGCAGAAATGAACCTTTCGGGAGAACAACATAATGGCACTCTAATATGGATGCACAAAACCACACAGTTTCAAATACGCTGTTAGTGGGTTGCCTGAATAACTACTTGAATGTTTTATAATTAGGTGGATTCTGGGTTCGCCTGACCCAACATTTTTCTTGGGACACATTGAAAGACACATTGCGCCCTTTTAGTAAACCTAAGACTAAAGGTTAAGCTAAGTTCTGCAGAACAGTGGATCTTTGAGCTCACCCTCATCCTAACAGAGTTTCAAGACCATTTAAACTTGGACTGTTTTTAGCTTGACAAGGCATGACTAGGTAGCAATAAATACTGTATGTTTTAATTTATTGGGAGTAATCTCGAACACTGTATTTAGCATCATCACTCATCCCTACACTCCATCCTTCTAGACCACCCTTTCTCTCACACTTGTCTTTCACACCGCTCTTTTGAAATAAAGTTCTCATCATCTCTGTTTCCATCCTGCTGTGGCCTCTACCCAGTGCTGACTTTACTAGAGAACTCAGCTAAGAGAGAATGAAAAGATGTAAGTGATGAATATCGCACAACTATCTGCACGTAATGACATTTAATGACTTAATGACTGTGAACCCTTTCGGTAAGAAAGAGATTCCGCAAGCTTCCGCTTCCATAGCAAAGACCTCCATTTGAAAGCACTTTGCTAGTATTATTTGATCCAACACTGGCCTTTTCTGAGCAATATCACTACTTCCAACTGAATCTTCGAGCTTCAAAGAAATTGCCAAAAGATATCAAAATGAGAGTTAAAGATACAAAAAAAATAAAACCCTGAAATCCCATCTTATGGCACTGTATATACAGTGAGTTCAACATCTAAATGCAGCCACAGGACAGGATTTTCACAGATCTGCGATGGTATCTAAAAAGCAGATGAGTTGTGAAGCCTTCTCACATCTGCTCTACACCTCCTAGAGCTTCTTTAAACATAGATATTTTCAAAAAGATCATGTGCAATACCTAACCGAAAGTAAATGGAAACGGTCTAATTTCCCCGATTACAACATTTATGCAAATCTCAAAGGCCAATCAGAAATTTTTTTTTTTGATTTTGTCGAGTAAAGTTCAGTGACAAAAATGATTTCAATGATGTCACATCATTCTTTGTGGATCAATGAAACCCCTGGGATTTGAAATATCATCACTTATGATGAAAGAGGTTGTGTTTGCATTTTTGTGTACTTAAGCCATGCGTTGGATGGATATGAAAAATGTATGCATCTATGAAATGTTGAAGGCAGGTTATACTGCACATTGTGTTTTTAAAGATCTGAACTGTCATTTAAAGTGTTCTGTCCTTGAGTACACACTCCCATGTCAACATGTGTGTAGAACTACGTACGGTTTACGATGACTACGAATGAAGAAAAGGCGGTAAAATTTACGTACTGCTCAAGAAACATCCAACAAGTTCTGGAGCGCATAACCTTTTCACATCTACATGTAAAGTGAGTTTAGTCTGATTAGAAGATAATGATCTTATGATAGATTATGACCTTTGCTGCAGTTGTTACGATGGGAGATGTAATTACTGAGGCCAATAAACCTGGAGATCGACTTTAATGAATGGAAATGCACTTCACACAGTGCAAGCGACTGATTAAAACCATGTCACACCGTCCCATAAAGTGGTTCTCCCAGAAAGCGTCACTAAAGAGGAATCTTGGCAAGGAACTGGAGCAATGTTAATGAAATCAAGAGATCTCAGGGGGACTGCAATATTTCAGACTGATAAACTAGCATGTTGTCCAATTCATAGGTGCACTCATTCATTTTACCTATATTTCATATAAAAAAAATTAAGCACTGCTCACACAGAAGTGGCCAACGGAGGGAATATATGCTTTTGTGCAACGTTGCATGTCAATATAAGTCCACCACGACAGCCAGATCAACGCAACACAGTAATTAAAAAGTGCACCTTTTATAGGGGGTTGGAAACTAACGAGAACTGACAGCCACTTCGACAAAATGAGGGCCAAAAAACTGGTCTGTCTAGGAGGGTGAAAAGCACTAATTATTTGGCAATAATATGTAATGAGCATGCAGAGAGACTGACAGCTGTAAGGGAAAAGCCTATAGCCTGATTTTAATGACTTATAATTGAGATGATTATGAATAATAATGAGACCAATCTTAATTTAAAATGTTCTTATCTGTCTGACCGCAATGTCTCTATATACGAGAATGAGGTTGAGAAAAATGCATAAATTAAGCAAAAAAAAAAAACCTATTAGTGTGTGCTGCCCTTGTTTGCTTGAATACATGACTCCAGGAGACGAGAAGGGTGAATTTACTGTGCCAGACTCATTTTCACACCATTTCTTTCTGCTGACATAAGGAACATGGGGCGCCGGTAGATTATTTTTTATAGGTCAGATGTCAACAAAGAATGATCTATAGACTTCCACACTGATACATTCATTATGTGATACCACCATGCAAAGTATCATCAAAAACACTTTAAAATGATCTTCTCCCTTACAACTGACAATCTCAGTATTAGCAGGAATAATATTAACGAAGACACTGTTTTAACAAAATGCGACACAAGACACAATGGATATAAAAGCCTGTAAATAAACATTAAAATATTTGGCCTCACAAAAAACAGAACAACACAATTAACTTGTTTTGGTTCAAAATAAAAAGCACGGCAGGCAGCGACATTCCAGTCAATCACAAATCAAACCTATACACGTTAAAAGCCAAAAAAATAAAATAAAATAAAATAAATACAAACATGAGAATGCCTTTTGTTGTTCAGGTTCTAACACTCATCTGTCTGGGCCCAAAGGCACTTGGGAAGTCTGAGAGATGTTTGGCACAACCAAAGCTACAGTAGTTTTGAGAGAGCTTCAGATCTCTGCCTCTGCATTTGGATTCCCCTTCGGTGTGTCTGATCTTTAAATAGCAGCACACAGCTGCCAGTTGTAACCCTGTGGGAGTAAAGCTGTGAGCATGACTTATCGAACCCTGGACTTGAGATTAAGAGAACATGGGCCTGACTTCAAATCTCATGAACGCATGCATATCTGTACTGGACAAATAATACATTTGTTGACTGTGGGAGGATAATATTTTATTACTAATAAATATTTGCATTTTTTTGTATACAAGTAGAAAAAATGTTAAATAGTAAGGCATGGGACATAATTAAGAGATCATGTCACACACTCTTCTTAATGAGGGTGACAGCATGACCATTGTGTGTGATACGCCACGCCTCAGTGTATGTGCGTGAGAGATGACTTCATTACCGCCATCTAGAAATATTTAGTCTAAGTCTGTTTTAATGAACTGATGAAGATGGCTAGTCTGTCTCTCGTAGTGAAATGCACACCCTTTCTTTTGTGAGTTTGTGTGTGTGCACGTCATGTTTGACATTAACAGTGCCCCTTCATGCAGTCGGACTGCCCTAATGAGCAGTAGGGCTGCTCATCTGTTCATTAATTGGGAAAAAACACACACTATAAGAGCTTGAAAGAGTCAACACACAGTACTGCTGCAAATGCATTTATGAATTTACCATGGTAACCATAGTTATTCGTTATTTCTAAAGTAAAACTATGGTAATGTGACATTAACCATCACTGTAAATAAAAATGACGGTTTGAAAAGCTGTTCGCTGAAGTTTACACCAGAACACAGGTGTCTCAGGATGCGTTTTACAAAGATGAACTTGACATGCCATCCTAAATGTGGCACTTGGTGCAAGACACAGTGACTGCAACTGCCACAGATGTCCCTCTAGCACATGTAAAAAAAATAAATAAATTTTGAAAGAAACATATAATTCTATAATTATAATTTTTTCTTCTAAAAATTAAAGAAGAAATGCCATTAAAGCAGTAATGGAATTCATTCACTCATTGTCGGGTATCAGAAAGACTAGATCACAGTTCATATATTTTTCTATATTATGTTTGATATACACCTAAAATAATAAAAAAGCTATTCATCCATGTCATCTGCCTGCACATGATACATCACGATGACTGCTAGTAAAGACCTGAATTTTGGACGGAACTAGAGATATATCTCATATGAGCTAGGCTTACATTATGCTATGATTTTTCACAGCATAATATCCTTATCGTTTGCAGAGGGCACAGAGAGGATATTAAGATATACATCACTTTCATATCTTCAGCGAACCTGCTTTACTATCATGTCATGTTGATGTAATGTTTGTAGAGGGCTGAATATTGAGAGAATGTTATCTTCACATTCATGAAGAGAGGCTTGCTTGATCTCACTGCGCTTCTCTGCTTACTTAATTAGACTTTCATATCAGGAAAGTCAAAAAGCTACTGAGTCGCTACCAGCTTTTTTTCCCCCTCTTTTTTCCCTTTCTTTCGTGCTTCTTGGTTTGTGCAGAGAACATTGTATATGTTTGGTAAATGATGACGTGCAATATTCCAGCAATATTCCAACTCGGCAGTCGAGTTTTTCATGCATTATTGAAAACACAAACCCATCCGAGACCAACTACTGCATTTCTTGTAAAATCATCCGAGCGATATTAGTGAAACATCCATCACCCCCACTACGATAGCAGGTTCATGTGCCGTTTTCTCACTCCTGTCATTCCCCACTTTTTATCTTGTCAACGTGGTCCCATTGAGTGCAGACTCAGGAAAACCACAGCCCAAGAGCGTTTAACTTCAGTCGCAGAACCACCTGAAAGATGTCATTCTTTTTTTGCCCTGGGACGTATTCAAATACATGTGTGTTTGTGGGTGTTTTTCTGAGACACATCAGTGTCTGAATGCATCTGTCTATGAGCGTGTGCTTTTATTCATAGGTGAGTCAGCGCAATCGTGCCCATGTTTCTTCTGCCTGTGGGTGTTTGGAAGCTGCTTTATATCTAATGTAGTCTGCTCACTGTGAAAGACAACATGAAACAGCATTCAGAACGCATTCAACTTCTATAATGTACCGTATATTTAGGTGACGCAATATTCTGTGGCAAGCAAATATAGCACAAGTTTTATCCATTGGGATGTATTTTTACCATAAAAAAGGGGCACGGTTATAACAAATTTACATCATAATTTGTTAAGGTTATATTTCTCCCACCAATAGTCTTGGTTAAATCTGCAAACCTGAAAGCATAATACATAAATGCATAAATATATAAGTACATAAATACATTTATAAATAAATATATTGATATAAATATAAAGCATTAATATTAAAACTATTTAATTAACAGCCATGACATTTAATTTAAACATTATAAATAGTCAATATTAACATATATATATATATATATATATATATAAATAAAATTAATTAATATATTTACATGTATTTTGCATAGATATACACAAATACACACATATATAGTGCATTCCCAGTCTGTATGACATACTGTGCTCTTCATCACATGAATCAAGAGGCTCATGCTTAAGACCAGGATCATTTATTAAAGTAAATAGGGGAAATGTTAATTTCATGCTGTCTTTAATAAGCCTGAGCAATCATGTGTTTGTCTATTTCCGTGTTTATATTTGTGCGTGAGATCTAACAGCTCTCAGAGAAGATAATTTAAACAGTAACAGACCATTTATTTGTCTCAGATATAATGTGTGTGAGCTCACTTGTTTTTTTTTCCCTTTCCCAATCAAACACTTGCCTGGCTTTTAAATGAGGAGCTAGTAGCCATAGTTACTGGAGGAGGAGACGCAGGCCATCCATCTCTCTCTCCTCACTGTGACGCTCTCTCTTTAATTTATGCTGCAGTGGCCATACTGCAGCGCACACAAAAATGGCACCATTCCTCAACATAACTCCTTTCCTTCCTCCCTCTCTAGCCGTACACTTATCACGACAGCACTCTCTCACAGTCTGCTTCACATTTATTCTTGTGTGTGAATGCCTGTAAGTGTGTGCGTGTCAGTTTCCCTTCCACCTCACACACACCCTCTCCACATCAGGAAAAACTTGACAAAAATAATGCCATTACCATCATAACTGGCTGAACTCATTCTATTGCTGCAGTGTTTGCCCTGACTCTATTCAACCAGCACTGATGTTTCTGAAAGGAGCAAGAATTCGTTGGGACTGGTGCTCAGCAGTATGTGTGGCAATAATTCATTTATTCCCTGGCTGGAATTCAATAAAGTGTTATTATATTAATAGTTTGATTCTTTGAGTAAGGCAATTTCACATTTCTACAGCTTGACTATGTTTTATGAAAAGGTCTAGAAAAACGGAATCCTCATTGAGTATTGTACTGTAGCCTAAAGGAGACATGCGACAAACCTTATTTTGAGGGAATTTATGGACCAAATTATTTTTTTTCTAATTGGAACCAGCCATAATATTACCAATTATGTTGTCACTGCCGTGATAATTAAATTAAGAAAGATACAACATGCAAAAATAGGCCAAAAATGCATTTGTACAGATATAGTGATCAGAACTACTGCAAAATAAAATATCATCCTTCTGGAGTAAAATGCAGACTGAAATTGGAAAGACAAATTCTCCAATTCATTTAGCCCAAACACCCGCAGTTTAAAATACAAGCTTTTTGCTTTCAAAACAGTCAGCTTCCAGGGAACCATTAAAAATGTCACTTTATTTCAAAACCTTGTCCTGTGTTGTCAAAAGACTTGTTATAAGCACAGCAAGGGGTAATTGATCAAAAGTGGCATTGTATTGCTAGTGGGCACTGCCTCATATGTGCGCTTTTATCCGACCAAAATTAGCTCTACGCTCTGGTAAAAAGTTGAATGGTCTCGTTTCAAAAACTTCAATTTGTATACAATTTGATGACTAGCCCTGAATGTAATAGCAGTTTTCGAATCAATCATTGTGAGTCATAGAGTGTTACTATAGTAACTGTCATAAGTAGAATTGTTCCGCTAATGGCAGGTAAGCAGGGGTGTGCTGAATGTACTCACCGCACTACTGCAAGAGATGTCTTTCACTTTGAGCCAAGCGAGATCCAAGGTTCCTTCTCCTTTATAGCACGACTGCAGCCGGTCCTTAATTCTTTCGTTAATTTCTTTTAAAGTGAACACGCATAAAGCAGACTCCTGAGATGACTCCTTGGGCCTCCTTTTCTGTCCTTTGGAGAACACGGCATAAAGGATGTCATCATCGGGTCCTATGCCCAGCGAACGTGCCAGGATGGTGCCTGCCTTGGACAGGTAGGCCGCCTGCAGGAGGCGATACTCAACCCCACCCTTTACGCAACCGAGAGGAACCTCGACGTACGAGTTAAATGCAGTGTCATCCTTGCAGAGTCGCACCAGTTTAGAAGTGTACACCTGTTCACGCCCGGCCGAGGACGACCCAGTCGTTGGGCCTCCTCCCATTTCAGGTTGCAATGTGAGAAAATACACAAAATTTCCACTGCTAAACCCATATATGTAATAGATGTCAAAGTCTGGTACCACTGTGAATGTATCCGATGGGATTTTAATCATGGAGGCAACAAACTCGTCGTGGAAGACGTATGCGAACATTCCATCCTCCTCAGAGTTACGGGTGAGCTTACGACTGGATATCGTCGGGAAGTACTCTGGTCTTCCATCAACAGCTGTGGCCACGAACAGCTTATCAGGCGAGGCGTCACCATAAGACACAATGACCCCAAAAACGGAGCCACTCTCGTTGACGCCAGAGAGGTAGTGCTCTTTTTTATGGAAGGGCTCTCCAAGCTTAAAGAGATCATCCAGGCGGAGGAGTTTGCAAATACCCTGGTACAGGCTGCCGCAGGCCAGCAGGCGATTCTCACGATAGTCCATGAGCAGCATCTTGTTGACGTTGTTGGTCAACGTGAGTGGTTCGCTACAAGGCTGCACTATACGAGGCGGGTAGCAGTTCCGGTTATCCTCATCTGGACCGGTCTGATGTGACACCTGTACGTCCAAACCAGGTGAGAGTTTGTAGATGCGGTTCACTGCCCCAAGGTACACATTCCCATTTCTGTGGTCCACCGCAAGATGGTTAAAGGTCCATTCAGGGTATTCCACCCGGAACGTGCTGTATTTCTCATGTACTCTGGATGCCGCTGAAGGCTGTTGTGGCCTCGTAGCCACGAGGGGGACCAGCAGGACAATGATGCAGCAAGAAAAAGTGAAAAAGTTCCATCTCCCATTGTGGGAAGCCATTGTCCTGTTGCCTTACGGGAAGACTGTCTCTGTCCACTACTTGCTACCTGTGCTCTATATCAGTATTCAGGCTTCTCATGAAGTTGGGGACATTCTGTACCTGCACAAAAAGAAAGAACAAAAGAATGTTAGCATTACATACATTAGCATTAGCTTTGACAGCAATGAAACTGGATACCACAATTCACTGTATTCTCCACAAAAGATTCTCAGAGAAGGGAATAGGAAGACAAATTATTAAAGCCACATGACAGCTTTCCTACCATTTTAAAAGCGCAAGAGTAATTAGAAAGAGAAAGAGAGGTGGGAAAGGGCACTCTGGGAGCTCGCACAGTTGGCATGAATGGATGCCATTCTCAATGGGATAATGCATTTTCCCCAGGAGTTAACAGCTAGGATGGGCACAATTTCTCTGCCTGTGCCCCACCTCACAGCCGGACCTCTGGCCCTCTAATTGATTTTCCCTTCAGTATGTGATTTGCATGCTTTGCCGATTTTCTTCCATCTTTCCAGATAACACAGTTCACCTGCTGACACAGCTGAAGGAGTGGCAGAGCTCACAGTCATGCCTGCAATGTCTGAGTAGTGATGGGACTACAGGGCCAATTAGATGGAATCGCTAATGGCTGCACAAAAGACAAGGGACAAAAAAACAACAGAGTTGGCTTATTATACTAAAGTAAAATAAGCAACTTTTTAACTCTGTAGTGTTGAGCAGTAAAAATGCTTAAGGTCTGAGCATGAATGCATACAGAGTATGGTATATAAAAGCTGTAGAGAAAGCTAGTAGTGGTACACTAGGCTGTGAGGTTCACAGCAGATGTGAAAATCACTGCCTAGCCGTTGTAGTGGGCATTAAGACGTTACACAGAGTAAAGGGTATGGACTCCACAGTAATGATTAGCCATTGAAACAGAAAGCAGAGACGCACTAGGGGAGGGAGCGTTAGCCCACTCAGAGGCATAGGAGAGTAATAAAGAGTTCGGCACACTTTCCATTCTGTGTGAAAACGGTCCTGCTGTAGCTGTGTTCATGTGCATGGAAGAGAATGGTTTAAAATACAGTAGTGTGTGTAATCTGAGCAGTGGGGGATAATGTTTTCTGATAGAAAAGTCTAGCAAAGAACCACTTCAAAACACTACAGCAGGTATCATTTACTAGCGATTACATTTAAAGTGGGAAGAAAACGGAGATGTGAGCCGAGGTAAAAACCTGCACGAGGAAATGGTGGTCTAGTAAAGCTGAATCAAAACACAAATTATGACCCCCTTGGCTCGTTGGTGGGTTCAAACAGAAACCGAAAGACGAATTAACATCCGTCCCATAAAGCAATGGGACTTCACTTGTAGAAGGAAGAAGTAGGGAAACAATGGGAAACGATATAGGGAGAAGACGATAAATAATCGGATGAAGATTTAAAACTATATCTCCAATACAAATACTATTTACTAACCATTAGGTTATGGCTCCAAAAACTCTCTAAAATATTAATGTGAAGGTATCAAACTACTATAAAATAATAAGCAGCTTGGTTTGCTAAAGGCTTTTCGGTGCATGGTTGGAGGTTAAGGATCTACGCCAATCCATGGTGGTAAAATATTTTAAAAAGCTGGGCTTTAGGATTAGCTAATTTGCAAGGTCATCCAAAAACAGGAGTTTATAATAATTCTAGCATCTTGCCATAGGTTGCTTTAGGAGATTGCCAGTTGGATTGCATACAGCATTCCCAATATCTTGAACAGGAAACATGAGTTGACCTCCAGACCGGAGATAATCCAACAGTCCAGCATGTTGCCAATAGAAAACCAGTTCTTCTATTGGAAAGCTTGTTTGCAACACACACACATACACATACATACATGGACTGGAGACCACATGCTGAGTAGCCACATCAAGGAGTGCTAATGAATTCATGTTTAATACCACACTCAAGCGGCATCTCTGGGAATGTGAGGAAACGGCACATTTAGGGTTTAAGCTGTGTGTGTGTGTGTGTTCACTGGATAAATAATTGGATATTCATGCTTCTCATTCCAATTCTTTGTCTTTCTAGGATACAACTGCAAGTGAAGTCTCACTTGATGCAGTTTCTTTTGTGCTTCCAGAAAACCAGCACAAATAATCAGAGTAACACAACAATAACAAGAAAATGTGTAATTGTGAATCAAAGGCATTTTTGAAAGGACTGGACTACAGAACTGGAAAAAGCTCTGTGCTCAAGACAAAAAAGGCAAGATACTGATATTCTGATTTCAGTCCATTATGAGCTAAATGAAATAAAATAATCTAGACTTCAAAAAAGATTTCTTAAGCAACTTTGTGGGTTCATTTGCATTTTTACACTACCTTCTCAGATTGAATCTGTTGTATCAAGCCTATGTTTCCCTGCCAGGCTGTCTCATTCATGGCCTTCTGGCTAAAATGTGCACCAATTGCCAGACACCATACGCTCCACACTGGGCATCAGTATGGCAAACTGAGTTGACACCAGGCTGCTTAAATCCTGGCTTCAAGTTGGGTGGGTGGATACTGGCAGTGGTAGACTCTCTATTTTCATGCTACTTTTTGCATTTCGAGCTAAACTCCAGGCCATCAGAGTGTCAAATGAGGTCAAGTGAAGGTCTCAGATACCAGTTGGTGGCATTAATTGACACAGGTCCAAAAATTCAATGGGGAAAAAAGAATAAGCAACTAAATTCACCTAAGATCAGAGTGTTTGACTGGAGCCTTTCCAGGCTATGCAAACACTCGACCTTGGATTTCATCAGATGTGTGTGGGAGGGGGTAGGGCCAAGGGCATCTGAACAATCCCGAATTTATCCTCCCTGATCTAAGAGTATTATCTCAAAACAGTGCAATTCAACTTTGATTACGGCATGTCACCAAATCTCATACTCTTTGACACCCGCACAGGCAAAATCACGCATATGCACAGACGCTTACGCACACATCCTCCTGTTCGATTTTCATTAGCACAGCCTGCGCTCCTCATCCCTCTATGGACAGATGGAGGGATTCATCCCTGATGTGGGTCTGAAGGAAAGGGCGACAGAAGGATGCTAGGAAGTAAAGGAGTTATGTTTACACACCGAGCACATACAGATAAGGGTTTTTAATTATCTACAGCCCTCCCAGAGTGCGACAGTGCTCCGCCCACCAAAAAAAAGAGAAGAGAGAGCAACAAAAAGGTCACACTCAACACAAATAACGTGCAATTCACTTACTCTTCAGTGACAATTAAAAGTAACATAATATGAAATGTAAGGGCCAACGTATTTATAAAATCAGATTTTCAATACATTTATCATGGACAGAAATGCTTCACTATTAAATAGATTAATTTATTTTTGTGCATGGCACTGGATTGCCATACTGGATTAAATCTGAGGTCAAAATTATGCATCCGTGTTTTGAATGTATCCATAGTCAAACAAAGCATTTTTCACACAGAGGTCACTTTTAAACATACAGTAACTGTTTTTTTGTTGGTCAGCACAGCACAAGGTCAAAGTGACGTTACTAGTGCAGTGTGATTTGAATTATTTTATTGTACTTTTCATGAACTAATGAGGTGTTTGATGTCTGCATGGCTCAGACTTACTCAGTTATTTACAGAATTCATCAAAACTACAGCTCTCCCTGAATTGTGGCATTTCAAAGGAATAGATTGAGACCAAACGCTGGTCAGACAAATCCAGTGGATCTGAGAGACATGTTGACATCTGCCTGTCCTCGCTCTCTCTCCCATTTCCTTCTTTCTATTTCCTCTCTCGCTCTGATCAGAGGGACCGTAATCCTCCACAGCAGCTCTCGGTTCAAACAGACTCTGTCAACCGCTTTCCATCCATCTTCCTCTCCCTCGCTCACACACATACACAAATCACTTCCCTTCGCTTTTGCACACAAATGCATTTTTCCCCTCTCACACCTTCATCAAAGAAGTCAGGGTCTTACTCCAAGATGAAAACGTGTTTGTCAGGGGTGCTTTCTGCCTTGAGCGGGCACATGTCCCCTGCAGACCATAAAAAGATACTGCAGCCGGCTTTACAGGCTAACACACACAATTCACACAGACTCGCACGGAAATGATAAACGATCAGATAAAGATACACACTCAATCATGCATAGAAGCACATCAACATACCTTCTCTTTTTCTGTACTGATGCCCAGTGTCATGGGCGTTGACTGCGCTGAATGTTATCTATTCAGATAAAGATATTTTGATACTGTTAAGAGGCCTATTGAAGAGCTACTGATCCTTATTGCCATTATCCTGTTATTAGGTTAGACTCCGAGCTGTTTCCTGTAGCTGTTTGCCATGCCCAGCTCACCATATAAACCAAATGTCTTATTTGTCACTCGTTATTATGACAAGATGAGGTCTTGTATTCAATTAACTGATGTCTCAGGAAGACCAAAGATGTCTGCAATGTTAAAGAGACAGTTCATCCAGTTCTGTCCTCATGCACCAACTTTAATGTTGCTTCAAACCTGTATGAGTTTCTTCTGCAGAACATAAAATCATCATTTTTTGTGTACCACAGAAGAGAGTGAATAAATGAAAAATTATGCATTTTAACAAGGACTCAAACCATTGTGCCATTTGAGAGGCATTAAATACTTCTTTTCTTCATTTGACATTGATCCAGATTATAAAAGACGAGCAAGCAGCCCAACAGAAGACACCGATTATCAAGTACACACAACTGCGTGGAAATACACTGATGTGAGGACAAAACAAGTCTGTCTTATGTCTGAATTAAACACTTAATTCTTCAAGGCAACAAAGCTGGACCTAACATCCACACAAATAAAAAAAAAAACATTGTACACAAGAAAATGGATATTGAAAGAACACTTTTACACAAAATCCCCTTCAGTAGTCAAATACTGGCTAATTGCTTGGCCTCATTGATATACTGGTCTATCACCACTCTTGTAAAAGTAAACAAATTCCAGTTTTCAAGGGCTGCTAAAATCCTAAGTATTTCTTTCTAACTCCCAAACGCTCCTAAAAGGCCTTTAGACAAGAGAAGCAGAGCTTGCAGACAAATCAGGTCTTTCCTCTTTCACGTGAAGGTGTAGTGTTCATGATTCTCAACACGTTCCACACTTTCCCTCATTCTCTCTTTACTTCCACATATAAGACGCCGGCAGCTAAAATCATATCCTTGGTCAGTCACACCACGTTAGACCTGCACACTGAAACTTTAATGTGCTCCCCTCTGGTTTTTCTATGTTCCTTCTCTCTGCTCACTCTGAACTTTTTTTTTTTTTTTTCACACTACTTGATTAGTTTTCAATGGCATTCACGAGAGGTCACCTCTCAGTGTTTAAGAGGAAGTCTTATTTATGATCCCAACACTTGCTGTGAGACAAATGCACAGTTCAGCACCTTAAATCAAAACGTTAGCCACTTCCACAGCAATAATCTGAATCTGCAGCGTTACAGCAAAAATATATATTTTAGCTGTGCTGTAAGCTTATGAATTGCATGTGATGTAAGAAGAAATGGCCAATGTGAAATATTGCCAATAAATATTTTAAAATAGCAATATATACACATTCAAATCTAACACATTAAAATTTGTATAAATGTGAAAAATCAAATATATTCTCTGCAAGCAATGCAAAAGAATTGACAGAGCTGACATAACTGCACATGCACACACACACTTTCCACGCAGCAGCAGTGATGTGTATGTTGGGGGTCGATGGGGGTGTGGATTTGATTTCTCACCCAGACTGAAGGCTTTTCCCTTCAGCTTTCCTCAAAGCAATCCTGGGGCGTTTCAGAGGCACTGATGCAGGTAATAAATCAGAGATCATAAAAGTTCATTTCCCCACACAGCAGAGTCTCTAATACAGTGCTGATGTGTGCTGGGCCAGCCGGAGGTGGGGTCTGACTGTCATCACTGCACGCCACATATCATCAACTAAAAGGAAAGATGGCCAGAGGTTTCAGCTGATTTGAGCTTGGTTTTGTCTTCAATAATGAATGTGACTAGATGGCAACAGCTGGTCCTAGATCAGTAACTGAACAGCTTCCTAGCTTCTTTCTTTCTATGAAACCAACCGTTTTTGCCCACAGGGAAACTGCACAGTAAAAGTGAGCTGAATAATGATGTATAGAGGGCAAGCATGTAAAAAATAAAGTCAGATATGATCTCAGGAAACAACAGCCAACACAGCCCATATTAAGAAAGATGTGGGAGAATCTCAAATTTATTTTGTAAACACTTATTTAAACCAGTGTATATATGCCCTTGGGTTTGTTAGTGCCATGCTCTAGATCAGGGGTATTCAACTAAAGTTTAAAGAGGTCCAGTCAGAATTTTTTTTTGAAGCAAAAGTCCGGAAGATCATAATGTCTAACAAGTTCGTGTAATAGCTTATATATTTAACTTTTTATTATATAATTTAATCTTAGACATCTGCAAGTAATAAAACCCTGACTGCCAAATCAAATGAATTCAGTACAATTCAAAAACTTTTTGACTGATTTATTGTCATGT
>JAUCMS010000079.1:7135739-7146364 GCA_032357445.1 Enteromius radiatus
CGTGGTATGCTAAACTCGCATGCAATTGGCTTGTGCCAATAAATATAATATTTAGTGGTCCGGGTCCGTACGGGATGAATTAGAATTAGAATAGATGAATTAGAGATGACCTATCTAGCACTGGTTTACATACAGTATTAATACTCAATCTCATCCAATACAGTGTTGGATGAACTGGACCTGCAAGATTAACTTCTTAGACATGAATGCCTGATAATCACAAGCTTAAAACTGATTATTATAAACCATTGTGTGTGTGTGTGTGTTTGTATGAGGAATTGGGGAATTGTAATCTTGGAATTGGGGCCCTGATACACACGACTGGATTCAACACTAGTAATCCAACTTATACCCTCCCATTCTCCACACACACACACACACAAGCATACACACATCACAGTTTTCCTTAAGTGGAATCTTGGAGGCTTTCCTCCATTTATTCTCCATTCAAAATAGTCTCAGAGCTCCCAATCTAAATTACAAAAATCAATTTGAGACATGTAAATCTTGTAATTCGCCACATTTATAATGTATGTGTCCAGTTCTATTTTGCAGACCTTCCCTCAAAGTAAGTACATGAAATGTGGGAAAGATTCCATTTGGAGCATATTTACATACACACCAACAGACGACATTCTGTATTTTTAACATGCACTGCAGTTTTGTCATCTGTGGGTTAAAGGTTTTTACCATTCATAATTCTTAAAGCAATTCCAACAATATAATTCCCCTGCATCGTTATCATTACAGCTGTGGTGTGGACTTCCCTGCTCTCATAGAATTAAAATGATTATTAAAACTTTACAGTTAAAATAACCATTAAAGTTATCGTCCTCTGAGTGAATGGCCCTTAAGACTGGACATAAGCCCTGGCCATAAACCCTGAAGCCTCTTCCCTCCTGTTGGCAGTGATCTGATGATGGTGGACATACTCTAGGAACATACAGTAATAAGCCCCTGCCAGTAGTTTTTCCTTTAAATCTAGCATTCTGAAGGCAGATGTGTGCAGATTCAAAGCCTAAAATAAAACACTGCCCCACTGAAGTCAATTGAACACACTGGAACAGCTTGGAAACACATTGTAATAGCCAGTGAGGCTGCAAAGCAGTTTTAAAGAATCTGTCAGCTCCGCCTCTGTTCTAAGAGAAAACCCATTTTCTTACAGACTCACACAAGTGATAAATCACCGCCACAACATTAACTGTGAGACCAAAGGGAAGAATGGACAGAAGGAGAGAGAATAGAGATGGAAACGTTTTTTCAAAAGGTCACAAGAAAAGCAACTAAAATTGTGCCTCTAGCAAAAACAACAACAAAACTATGTGTGTCTGTGTGTATTACTTCTTGGAGCAACACGAGAGACAAATCAAATATCAAACAGCATTTACACTCGACAAAGTAAGCCAATATATTCTTGCATGCATTGAATTTTATTGGATTTCTCCACCCCATGCAAAACAAATTGATTTACCTTGTATTTCAAGTTTATATTAGCGTGATTGGGATAATTACAGCTGGTTTTTGAGGAATCATGCTGCGAGTCAATATCTGCTTATGTCAAATCTTATGAAGTTATTCTAATAACACACAAATTCAGACAACCATAGCTATTAAATTACTGATAAGAACGCATTTATGAAATGACTTAGAGGCATCATTTAGAGGCATTTTGAAGGACTTACATTTAAAGTGTATGAGTCATCAATAAACACTGTGTGTGTGCTTTCTCTCTTGCTCTCAAACACTCAAAAACGCATTATTCCTTTACTTCCCACAAGCTTCTATGGTCCAGACGCATCCATACAGGCAAAAGCAATGCAATGTCGCAAAATCATCACTGTGTCTGCACTATGGTCAAACTGACGCTCAACACACACACAGACCCATAAGCATATAGCGTGAGTGAAGATGTCACAATGGTAATGGCCTGGAGGCAAACCGTCATGGGTGTCGTATGTAGAGATAATGAAGAACGAGAGGCACACAGAAGCTTCTTTGATGAGGGCTAACCGTGATGTGCTCACTTCCATCTATATGCGTGTGAGTAGACAGATGAGCTATTGTCCACCGCTGGTAGATTACACACCACTCGAGCATCGCAAGTGGCTACAAAAACATATGCAGATGAGCCTCATCAATATGCATTTTATCCAAATCAAAATGTAAATGCGTTCTGTGGTTGCTTGTGGAATCACTCGCTGAACTTTCTGCTCCAACTTTCTCATTGAATGAGCAACGAGTGCTGCTGCACCCGGCTTTCTGCGCCTGGCCTGATGCCAGGACTCCTCTCCTCCTCATCTGCGTGCAGGAGTCGGGACAGGAAGATAGCACTCCATTCTGTTTTCTATTTACCTTCCTCCCTCGCTCTGTTTGTCAGAGCCCTTGGCGTAAACACGCAAGGCTGCTTTCGAGTCCTTTCAGCAGGGGCTCCTGTGGTTTGGGATGAAGGAAACGTAATCCATTCCTCTTTTCTTTCCCTCTCCGCAGTTGGTCAGGCTGTTTAGTTTGATTTTCTACATGCTTAACCGCGTCACATTTCTTGTTCAAGTCATTCCGAGGGGTCTCGGTGAGCGTGCATGACCGCTCACAAGAAGCTAAATCACAGTGACACTGGAAAAGTGGAAATAACCTGTGTGTTTACCACATTTACCTTCCTTTTTACTCTAAGAGGATGTTCCATCTCATGGCACTGCGGTGACATGAATCGCTCTGACAGGATTCTAATATCACCTCATTCAAGTGAGCTGCGCCAAATAAGACGACTTGTGAAGCGCGTCCAATGACGACTTGAAAATGCTTATCTTGAAGGAGCTGGAAGAATGTGGGTTGCCAAGGGCACAAAACGCTGGTTCATGCGAAAGCTGTAATTTCTTGTCTGCATCCCTGAAATGTTTGGAAATACAACACCACTCATAATCCTGAAAAATATGTTGACCCCTATAAAGGGGAAATAAGGCTTAATACTCAACTCAGCATTCAGTGTCTGATTCCATTCCATGAACCATGCTGATTTGAGACAAGTTTGATCATTCCACCTTGCATTTTATCAATGCTTATGATGCCAGACTCACTGGCGCCCTCTAGCCCACACTGCAGTTGTGATTTGTATGTGTACGTCTGCGTGTGGGGAGGTACATTAAGAGGGATAATGGAGCTAAAAAGTCATGTTTCCATGGGAACACTTATAGATGTGTGAGTGGGTGGCAGAGGGACTGAAGCTCAGTGATACAACGGAGATGCTTAATGCACAGAACACAGAGAAAGAAAGCCACATACACAATGATAGACTGACTACATGAATGCAACTGCAGACGTACACAATGCCAAGCTTCAATGCATCTGTTTTATAGTATAGACATTCACAACACGATTGCAATAAGCTGAATGGATGCATCTGTGCCTGCACAAATCAAGACAGTGAAAAACTGTTTGTCTAGTCCGATGCTTAATGTCAAGGGTAATTAAATCCAACCTTGGCAACCCAGAATGCACAACATCAAAGATAGATACACTACGATCTATCTCCCTGACAAACACTAAACAGACTGAAACCAAAGTCAACAGGAAGTTGACTCACCTTAAAACATGACTACGTTTCACTGCCCTAACAGCAAATGACAAGCGCATCATTAGAGAATCCTAAAGTTTTTATGAGTTAATATTAATAGCAAAATAGAAATGTTGCTGACATCCTAAACATAAAGCAAACGGAAAACCAGTATGACCTTGTTGCTTAATTTTTCCTCTCTCTTTGCAGAAATGAAAAAGCAGAAATGAGAAACTCATACACGCTACTTTAAAAATGTGGACGTTTCAAACAGCGAGTTCACCTACAGAAGGAACAAGATACGTATGGCTGTCTGCTGTTTTCAAATCATTTTATGGATCTGAAACAAAACTAATTTATTACCAGTCATGCATGGCTTAGCAGAAGCAAGTATAAAAGCTGGCATAGAGGGATGTTTTTAATCTAATCCTCCTGACCTAACCCATGGGAAGATCTGCACCAGAAAAACTCTGTTCTGCTCTCTTTCCTCAGGTATATTACTGGAACTACATGGAAAGGTCACATCACCAAGTTCATTGTAGCAATGTTCCAAATTTGGAACAACCTAAATCCCTGTTCACAATGACACTGTACTGACAGCTGCTAGCATTCCTGCTGCTGGATGGCTTTTTAAAAATCTGACCAATTTGGAAAAAATACCAATATCCTTGTTGCTAAAAATGATTGGCAAAGAAAACACTTGCTTATAATAATTGCAGCAGCACATGATGGTTTCGTCATGAAAAAGAATTAACAATCACCACCGAATAAAATCATTTAAAATGCAGACACATCTGACGATGTTTTCAAGCAACTCTAATTGAAAACCAATGACTTATGGTTGCTTTTCTCCCCCAAAATAGCCAGCAGTGTGAACAGGGTTTAAGGTTCAGTGCATAAGTAAGCTCGTAGATTTTAACATCTAACCTTTGACTTACTAGCACAAATGTTTAGCATGCATGTATAAAGTCTAACAATGAACTTTACACACTTTTAAGTAATAACACAAAACATCACAAAAACATCAAATTCAAAGTTTTCTCTTGCTGCATTTGAATGACTACATAGATAATCAGCTCTACTCAAATGAGATGCTAGTGAAATTTACACATGCAATCTACAAAAACATACGGCAAACACAAAAGCTTAAGCTGTTTAAAAGAAAAAACCTAGCATTTTCAACAAAAAAAAAATCAAAGTGTTTATATATAAAAAAAAAAAAAACAGATATACGCAAATACAGAAAGCCTGTGGTTTCATAATGGGACTCACGTGTGCAACAGTGGTGACAGGAAGGAGTTTCTCACTAGAGAAATCACTCTCTCCTCATTATCCATACAGACACACGCTCACGTACTCACCAGCATGCACACGCGGTGGGACACGGGGGACGCACAGCAGGAGTCTATTCTGAAGATGTCACAAGCAGACAGAACTGTCACTCGCAATTCACACATTTACCTACACAATCCCATCCAGTCGCACACAGAACCGCACATGACATGAGCATATGTGCATATGCATGGACAGATCTGCAATAAGAAACTCTCTCTCTAACACAAATATTTGCCGCGCAAATAAACGTTGTGCTCTGCCAAGGCACGAAACACTTTCCAGGTACAAGGGTAATTTACTTCACAAAGAAACACTGCATGTTAAATACACAGGACAAAAATCAAGGACGTGTGTTTGTTCCAAAGCTAACATAAATAGCAGAAAGATAAGTCTGCTGTAGTAACCCTATCATAACAGACAGGTTAGGTATACGGTTCATTTGTTCCAACGCACACACGCAAACACGTTTGCAACAGGCCGGTAGAAGGAAACAGTCAAGCAGAGTCTCATTAAGCACAACAAGATTACAAAAATTGATTTTTCTTCCTCTTAGATTCCTGTTGGTTATTGTGTCTTACCGAGCTGTTCGAATAGCACACATCTTTGATCAAAGCTCATGCAGTTCAAGATCATTTTCCAAAAGTCAACTCATCAAGCTGCTAATTAATTGGGTCATAGGTAAAGATACACACATTCTCACAATATACACAACAGAAAGCGTATAAACTCCATAGAAGAGCATATATTTCATGTCAACACAAGCAATAAAGCTGTGTATAGAAATGCTATATAGTAGTTATTGCCATGTGTAGTTATACTGTACGCAAATAATTAAACATAATTGTATATCAAATTTTATGTAAAGAGCTTAGCAGTGATGGTATATTTTGCAACAAACATTATTTAGATTTGCTATATAGTATATATGGCTTTACTTGAGTGTAAAGTATATGGATAGTTGACATAGAAATTGGACTGTATCCTATGGTTGACAGCAAAAATGTAGAGAAAAAAACCTTAACACACAAATAACATGAGAAATGCAACTTTTTTCTTAGAGTTACAAACAGAATGAGAGAGATATATCTTCAATGTTAGTGTATTTTGTTTTGTTTTTTTGACACACTGATATGGCGAATACCCATATTCTGGATGGATCCAGTTGGAAATAAAACTTTATTCATTAAGATGTCATTATATTGCCATTATTCTCACCATAATCAAAACTCAAATACAGATGCTGTTGTCTTGGAGAGCAAAAGCAAAACTTAAACCTGATTGGTTGGTACTGCCAATCGACAACCTATAAGAACAGAGGGGACGGCTCTTCAGTCATTCACCAGTTCCTAAACCAGTCATTCAGCCTCATGTCAACTGCTCCGAGTTCATACTGAACACATGTGAACACACTCACAGTCCAGTGAACTCTAATCCTAAACAGCTATATTTCAAATATTTTATTAAGTTTTATTCTCATATCGTTAATAATGCCATGTTGACATTTAACGTTCCATTATATCTCCATTCTATCTATCCTAAGCTTATCTCTAACTATGGCCAAGAAAAGAAAGATTTTGAAAAATGTCAGCATTATATACATCCTTGCTGATAGCACTGTGTTTAAGGTCTCTGAAAGCTCTCAGGGGGCAGAGAGACAAGCAGACTGTCACACGTTCAAGGCTGAGACGCCACTGGAACGCACTGAAATGATTAAGTTTCGTGTTTTATCACAGTCTGATGGTACTTTCTGTTTCTCCTTGAAACTCAGGGGCACTCTGACGGCAAAAGCATGCACTGAGTGCTTAACACATTCATCCACACCTACACTTTTAACAAGTGGATACAAAAAAGAAAACTGCCATACTGTTGCATGCAAATGAAAACACATACTGGCATTCACCTATAGCTTTACTCCATCAAAATAGCAAGCCATAATTGGCCGCATGCAGACACAATGTACACTCACAGTCACAGTACAAAAGCCTTGCGTCTTATCAGCATCTAAAGAGAACAAATTCCACTCAGCTCACAAAAGCTTAAATACTTCATTAACACAATCTTTATGAATTTATAATTCATGGGCAGAAACCTCCAGATACAGTCAGCAGCTGTGAACACGGTGAAGTCCCACTATGAATAGAATCCTTACTGAAATGCCATTCACGACAAGCGTGCAAACTCCTCTCATTACTTTAGATTCCAGCTCAAAGTAACAAGAAAAGTCAATAAAATTACATGGTTGGCAAACAGCAGTAATGTGTTACTGAAGATGATGCTCAGTTCCACAGCTGTGAGGGCAGAAGGCTGGTGACGTGTCCAACGGACAAACTGAACATCAGAAACATGCGTGAGATGTGTCCTCAGCTGATCTTTGCTGCATTGAGGCAGACATAAAGGCTTGCAGATGCGTTACACAAAACAATGGTTCAAATGGAAATGGTCAGCATCTCCCTCAAAGAACAAGAGTCATGACATTACTGCAGCTGCCCCTGATTTCACATGTAAATTAGGGAAAACTCTTGACCCACCCGTAATTGCAACTGTGTGTGTAAATAGACAAGTATAAACAATGCATATAGATAGATAAATAGATAGGGCCTCTGTATTTTAATGACCATGATTAAATGACTGAAAATTACGCACGGTAACCGACAACCAGTGTGTCAAACTCACAGTGTCTGAACATAATAGGGTAATAACCAGTAATGCTGAGGGTAAAACCTTACGTATGGTAGCAGTTCATTCTCCACCCTGCGCCGTCAGGTGAATCGCGCACGATGAGAAGAAGCGCTCACGCACGCGGCAGAGAGTAAGTTGCGCTCTCCAGTTAACGCTCTCGCGGCATAGCCCCGTTCCTGTAACGGGCTCTCTTTGTTGAAGACTTTTAACAGTGTTATGTGCGCTGTTTGTAGCGTTTCATCTCTGGCCAGCCAGAGTGTTTCCAAAACGGCGCTTTTCATGTGCGTAAAATAATATATATCACGCGAACTGCGTCAGCTCCACTTTGTATTATAAATCACGTCTTAAGCCTTGCGTGATGAGATAAACTGGACAACATAACCTAATCTAAACGCGTTAAGTCTTATAAATATAGCTCAGACAACACTGAAATTGTGTCATTTAAGCCTACTCAACCTCACGCTGTGCCGCACATGTATGACTTTCTTCCGTGGAACACAAGCTGTGTTAAGGCACAATATTAGTGGCTGACAGCCTTAGTCACCATACGACGAAAGTGAACTGGCTGTACGCCCAACATCTGCTAACCAGAAAGTAAAAAGATCTGGAACAACACGAGGTTAAGCAAACGATGACAGAATTATCATTTTTTTGGGTGAACTACCCCTTTAAGAATCGTATGCGCTTGTGCGCTTTTCATAAAGCACTACACGTTCTAAATTAGCAGTTGGAAACAGTCTCCATATGCTGTTCTCAGTTTTAAATGTAAAAGCTCCAGAGAGTAAAACATCGCAAAACCTTGTAACGCGCGGGTGCGGATGCTGCATTGCCCTCCTCACAGCACGCCCTTATACTACATAGCAGGTAACACGCCTCGCTTACCTGCTTAAATAACCTTTCCCATGCGTTATTCCGTTAAATAACAAGTTCAAGATGTAAAACGCCAATCCCGTTACACGGTTGTCCCGTGTCAAGCGCTTACCTGTTCTCGCTGCGGATTTCACCTCACCGCCGCAGTCGCGCTCACACTGCGGATGATGGGCACCTTCACAGGAATCCCAACTCACTTACTCCACAAATACAGCCACAAATAAAACACTCGATTCGGTGGCTTTGGCGTATCACCGACACTTAATTCTACCAAGATCCTCCGTGTTTAATTTCCTCAGGAAGAAGCGACAGACGGCTGCAGAATCCCATCAACGACTAAGCTGAAGCGCTGGTGACCGTTAAAACTGCCGCTCGCGCTATAGTTCCATCATGACGCGCTGATTGACAGAATTTAAAGCGCGCTAAAAAAGCGACCGGAGTCCGGCGTGCAGCAGTTGAGCAGGCGAGCGAACGCGCGCTGCGGTTAGAGCGGCTGTTTCGGAGTTTGCTGGTTCGCAGCTGACTCCCAAGTACCAGAGAAGAGGCGTGAGTCAGTGGCTTTCTGCTGAGACGCAGCGACTGTCTTGTTTTACAAACCCTCCTGACTCGCCCGCAGTGACATCCCGAATCTGGCCGCTGATTGGGCTAATTGTAAAATCTCATTGGCTGCAATCAGCGCGCGCGGCTGGCATGAATGAGGCATATGCTGCACCCCAATGTCTTTTAATGTGTCTATAATGCATGCATTACACAGTGGAACGGATTTGGGGGGGGGGGGGGGGGGGGGGGGGGGGGGGGGGGGGGGGGGGGGGGGGGGGGGGGGGGTAGCCTAATACTGCAGACAGAATGGTTTACGGATTTCAATATCTACTCGACAAGATGATTTAGAGATTAGTATGTAAACATGCAATACAAACATCATGTCAGGAGATTAGTTTGACATTAATTTATTTACGCTCATTATTTTATTCATCAGAGATTAATCTAAATAAATACATACGCAAATAAATCAATCCAAGTGAGGATGTTAATGTAATTAACAAAAACAACGTGCAAATGTTATTTAATAGGACATTAAAACATATTACACAGATTCGAATTGCAGACTTGAAAAAATAGCACAGCAGGTTAGGATTTATGCTCACGTGTATTACCCACTTTTATAACCAATAATCTGACAAACTTTTTCACCTTGCTGTATATGAAAAATACTGGTTGGCACCATGGTATGCTTGATTCACTGCAATATTCCTGAACGCAAAAAGCTCTCAAAACACTGCATCACAGCTCCACCTGCAGGCTCATACAGTACTGCATCAATATTCCATCTGCTACCCTGCCACATGCAATGGACCACAGACCTGGTCCTGAAGTATTGTCCCTCTTATTTGACAGTCATTTTGGGACACAAAGCATGAAATGAGCTAATGAGCTGTAAGTGTGTTTGATGTGGAAAAAATGCTAAATTGCACCATCAATTACTACTGTACCTATAGACAACAATCTTCTTTAATGTCTTGTGTTGGTTCCTAAAGACAGCATTCGTCTCAGATCTTGATGAATCTGATACTCGTTTGTTTAAATGTAAACTAGGCTTGTGTTCTTCTTTAATGTACACTCTTCACCCCAGATGTTTTTTAAATAGTTTTTTCAAATTGTTTTGGATTAATTGGTTTGTTTAACAAAACAGATTTACTAGCACCCCGTGAGTCATTTCCTAAATTCAGTGTACAAGGTGAGCAGTATTTGCTCAGAGGATTGCATCTGTTAATAACCCATGGGAATATTTGGAAACTCCCTTGAGTGCATAGAGTATTTGGGAAGGACGGACTAATAAACTGTTTTAAAGGCACCAGTGGAGGTGTTTGAGGCTGATGTTAAGGATTTAGCGTTTAAATGTTTAACATATAATTACTTGGAGGCAGAGAAGACGCTCTGGTCATCCAATGGGTCGATTCTTTCCAATTATCTAATTTAAATAAATGAATAGTTGAAGAAAATAGTACATCTCAATGAGTTAGCATGGCCTTGTGCATGTTTTGCATGCACTGTGAAAAATAGCTAATAGATTTTAAGACATTTAAATACAAGCAAACAGAGGAATCAATCTTAAATGACCAATAATCAATACGCACGTCTTTGGTATAATGATGATAAATGCTCAAGATGTGCTGACCTAAATGGATACAGTTTT
>JAUCMS010000079.1:7146464-7174431 GCA_032357445.1 Enteromius radiatus
CTACGCATTTTGGAAGGACTTACCGGACCATGTTCTGCAGGATAACCTAACCATGACAAAGACACAGAGCGCGAGCAGCTGATATAAATAATAAATACTGGTTGGTTAATTGTGGCGCGCGGGGGAGGAGTATTTAGACGCTATTCGCAGAGACTTTAGTAACGTCATTGATTCTATTAAGATCAGGGGCCGGTCGTGTTTGCCTCGCGGCCGCTCAATTTGTGATCCGCTGTGTAAATCCTTCGGCCGGCCCACCGGGAAAAGTCCCGCCCATCCTAATGGCCACTCCGCCCCTGTGTATCTGAATAAAAAATTCTGAATAAAAATCTAAATAAATTAATAGATGAAATTGCAGTTTTATGCGGTTTAGAAATGGCATGTGCTTAAATTGTGAATTTTTTATTTTTTTTTAATTAATTGCACAGCCCTAATTGAGGATTTATTTTTTAAAAAGTCTGATTTTTATTTTATTTTTTAGGATTTACATATAAATAGCATGTTATTTTATTAATTAACTTAATTTTTATATTATTATTATTTTATAATAATCTAATATTTGAATTGCTTTTGACTGAGATGTTTTTGTCAGTGTAAGAGCTGCGATCAGCTCAGAGAAGAAGAACTTGTGCGAGTTTGGACTTGTCTTTTCTCAGGAATGTAAACATGTGGCACAAAAGAAGAAGTAAAAGCAAGCAAAAGCTTGTGGTTGCATTAAGAGACTTCTTGTAGTAATGTTTAGCACATAAATGTTACTGAAGACATGAATCAGACGCACTTGTATCGTCCTTCACTAGCTAATCTAGCGGTGTCTTATATTAACTAGGTTAGTAGTTGTTGTCTAAGGTGCTGTGCAGTGAACTGCTGAAGAACTGACCAATCATGGATGATTTGGATGATTCTGTTTTATTGCATTTTTAAAAAAGTACTCCCCCCAAGTAGTTATTGCTATGACTTCTCTTGTCATCATAGATTTTTGACTACTTTTTTCATAATGCGATTTTAATATTGATGTAACTATATTATCTTTTTGTCTTTTCTCAAAATATTACGACTTTATATTTTTACTTGATTCTTACAATTTTGACTTTTTCAAAATATGGCTTTAAACATATTGCTGTATTCTTGTAATGTGTGTTGTTTTGTTTTGCTTTTTTGTCTTAAAAGAAGTAGATTTTTTTTTGCTGTGGCATGATCTAGTTTAGCACAGTCGTGCTGTAGTTCCCAGAATCCTTCAGTGTTTTGATGTGAGTGAGGCTCTGAAGATCCAGCAGCACCTGGGCTCTGAACGCTGGGAGGTGGGAAGTGATATTTACGTGATCGTGTGTGTGTGTGTGTGTATCTGGCTTACTTCACTCATGGGAAGTCTGTGGAATCATTACAAAAATCCTCTGGAGCGGAGTCAGTGCTCCAGTGCTTGGCACGGGCCGGTGCCCATGTATGGAGAAGAGCGTTACCCAGAGTTCTGTGTGTGACGCTCAGACACTCGCTCGTAGGAGGAAACTCCTCTGCTCCGCTCACACTCAAATAGAGCAGCGCTTCACACACACCTCCAGACAGCAGCACGGAATAATCTTATCGCCAATTACCCAGCGTGCCGGGCTCTGTGTTAAACGCCACTCTACCCAGAATGCCTCTCAGCGTGAGTGGATGTAATGAGCTGTGTAGAGTTTAGGCCTGTGATTCTACACACATCTGTAGCCTGTGAGCTGCTCATCTCATACACACGTACACACCGTCTAATATTTTTTTATTAATGTGGTGGGTCTGATCATCCACAACATGGAATAGTTTTTTCCCCAGCTGTATTAATTGTAGTGTCATGCTTGCCTGCAGTCAGTGCTGGTCTATGCGTGTTGTTTTCCATTGCATTGCTGTTGTATCGCTCAAAAGGTCTCACTATGTTTGAATACAAAAACAAAACGGCATCCCGTATATTGAAAGAGAAGCTTAAACAGGTGCTATTTATATTTATTTTGTTTTGTTTCAATTGATATCACAATATAAAATAAAATGCAACAGAAATGTTATTTATTAAATGATTGTATTTTTTTTATATAAAATATGTAATAACATTAAATACTTGTAATTTAATATTTATAATTTTTTTTAATCAAGTTTATTTTATTGTATTTGTATTGTTTTTTTTTCTGTTGTGTTTTATTTATACATAAGTTTAAACATAAGTGTATGTATATCTGTATGTTAAATATATATTGTAAGTTTTGTATATTATTTTGGACTTACTTTTTTGCATGCTTTTATCTAAAAGCTTGTACAGTGAGTGTAGTGATACACATGAGGCTGGAGGGTGTGATCAAGATCTAACATCACAGTATGATTTATTGTGTATGACATTAAGGTATATAAGGTGTATATCACGCCACCGTTATTTCGGTCTCTGTTTGTAACGCGCGCACACGTGTATATGGGGCATGTAGAATAAGTAGGTCTGGATGTATGAAACAGGGACAAGCCCCACTTCCCAAAAGTCTGCTCTCTTTCTGACTGAAGCCTGTGGGCGTCTCAGAGAACTGCTGTCTACTGACCGCCCACCTGCCAGTCATGATACACACACACACACCCTGCCCATGATACACACACACACACACACCCTGCCCTCTCCATCTGTTTTGAAAGTTAATTTTAGGGCTATTCCATTATTTTGCATATAATTCTTATTACTGTAATGCAAAATAAATCACGTTAATGTGTAAAAAAAAAAAATAGTGACTTCGCATTACTCTAACAACATTTAAATTATGATGATGATAATACTTTTTCATTACAGTCATGCACATTGTTTATTTTTTATTACAGTTATAGGAATTTGGGGGACAGTCTGCTAAAGTATGAAAAAGACATAATAGCAATAATAAATAAAATCATTTGAATTCTACAGTTTTCTTATTTTGAAAAATAAATTGTTTCCCTTATTTTCAACTTGTTTATATAATTTGCTTTATTCATCTTCGTTTGTAATAGCTGATGTTGAAAAGAAAAACATGAAGTATGAAGAAAATTAGAAAAATAAGATGAAAAACTTCAGCAGACTAAAATAAAAACTAAAATACAGTCCAATAATGGTAATGTGATATAATTGTTAATATTATTATATCAATATAAACATCACGAATACTGACATCCACTAAATGTATTGCACTTAAGAAAATAAACATTAAGCTTTTTAATGCCCATCAACGGTTGATTTAATGCCATCAAGTGCTCAAAAGAGTGAGTTTAATTGCTTGGAATAACCCGTTTCTCAAGCAATAAAAGACTTAACAGCTATCCTAACACATTAAAGATAATGTGTGATCAATAGGGATTTTGGATTCTTGTTGTTGTTGTTTAATCGGTCCATTAATCCTTGGATCACAGCTGATATATTCATCAGTGTGTAGAGGCGGATTGTAAAGCGTGATCGATGTGTGTTTGTGCTCTCAGCCCCATCGTGTCCTTCATCTCAGCCACACACACACACACACACACACAGATAAAGCGCTGGTGATCTGTTTTCTAATGAGACTCTGCTGGAAGGCTTTCCTCCAAAAACACAACCTGTCACTGCTTAAACACTGCAATTTCCTTTTTATGTTGCGAATGTGTTCGTCTGATTGGCTACGAAAGGAGAGAGACTCTGTGTGATATCTGATGCTGCAAGTTAGTTAGCCAGATTTTTCTGCTTTAATGTACTTTTGACTAGTTTTGGTCTCATCCTGCTCTGAGTTGTTTTTAATCCATATTTCTTTGTTATTGTATGTGAATAAATGCGCCCTGACCGTTTCTGACACATTTCTACTGTTAAACATGATATCCATCATACTGCACTGCCCAACCCAACACTACAGTAATATCAGAACACATCGCATGGAAGTACAGGAAGTCCTGTTCTTTTTTATATAATATTAAATTAATTTAAATTAATGTTTGTGTGTGTGTGTGTATGTATATATATAAAATCATGATATTCTCTAAAATATAGGAAATAATAAAATGTATAATAATTTTATAGAACATTAATATAATATTATATCAAAAATAAATTATAAATATATATATATTTTATTATTTCCTATATTTTAGAGAATATAGTGTGTGTGTGTGTGTGTATGTGTGTATATATATATATATATATATATATATATACACAGAATAAGACACTTATACAACAATACTTATAGGCTAGTACTTATAGGCAACATATATTCTGTATGAACGTTTCATATTCAACTGTGAATAAAGAAGATTAGGACAGGACGACTGCAAAGTCAAAGTCATCTGATATAAAACTAAAGGATTATACTATTGAATGAATTGTCATCTGTAAAGAACATTGACCTTTTGGTAAATCAATGCAGAGACTATGAATCAACATTGAAGATGTCTGTGAAAACACCAAACTTCCTTTGTACAATTGGACACCATTGATTGAGACCGCAGCAGGGTCAACTTTGTAATCTGTTACACTTCTAGACCTTGTCCCAGTGGCTGGGACCTGTCCGATAAAATTAATTTAAAGACAAAATAAACACACAAACAATTTGTCAGTTTAAACAAACGGTCCACGGTGCAGTGGAATTAAAACAGATCTAGTCCCTGATACTGACAATTTTTCTGTCAGTCTGATCAATAGACACTGTGTGGACAGGATGCGGACCAGACAACAGTGTCAAACTATAAAAGACAAGCAAACAAAGTGTCAGCATTGTTTCTTTTACTACAAGTTTATTCCCCAAACCATCACGTTTACTGTATGTTTTACTATTCACATCATTTGCCATGCATGCATGTCTAGTAATGCAATATCTTGCCCTCACATGACAGATCTGCATGATATAGTC
Source organism: Enteromius radiatus (assembly GCA_032357445.1). Taxonomy (NCBI): domain Eukaryota; kingdom Metazoa; phylum Chordata; class Actinopteri; order Cypriniformes; family Cyprinidae; genus Enteromius; species Enteromius radiatus. The sequence goes on from JAUCMS010000079.1 coordinate 7,151,306, forward strand.
GTCTGTCAAGCAATCAGTGTTTCCAGTGATTTTGTGTCAGTTATTCCAGATAAGAATCTAGTTAAGATATATTATTCCCATCCATGACAGAGAAATACAATCTAGTGTCACTCAAATGATCAGTGCGAGTGTGCCGTAAAGTAGATTTAAAGTTCATAAATTTTTCTCCACCGACACCTGCATATAGATTCCTCAGACAGGTCAAGTCTGCCGAGGAATGATCAATACCATTGATTGGAGTGTTTGGTGCCTAAAAGAACAGGATGAAGGAAGCAAAGCATGAGGAGCGACTTATGTTGAATTATTTTGGGTCCTTAATTTTGTGTCAGCAAGTATGCAAAAGAATTGGGGCGGGGGGGGATTTTAAGTACGCAAGTTTGTCCAATTTTGCTCCACCAATGAAAAGAGTTAAAAATCTCAGAAAAATTATTAATCAGTGTTTTAAATGAATTAAATAAGTGAATAATTCAATGAGTCAAAATTCCTAAAAGAATCATTTTAGAGAAAAAAAAACCCAAACACTTGTTTAAATTATTCAATTCTAAATGAATTCAATAATTTGTCTGAATGATTAATTCAGTGACTCACTCATAAAGGGGATCGTTTGTTTCCGTCCTAAACGAAGGTTCAAAGTTTTGAACAAATTGATTGTGAGAGTGGTTGCACGTACCAGCTATATAATAACCATTCATTGTTCATATTTTTCTGCATTATGGGGCTCCGTGCTAGATTTATGCCATTAAGTCATGCATACAAAATGTGTACTCACACACTATATGGACAATTTCAAAGTCATTTACACCATGGGCAATATTATTTATGGGCTGCCAATGAAAGGACAGGATTTATGGCGTCTGCCATCATAAATGTGTCCACCCTCTTATTGGCTGCTTTCTGTGTGTGTTTCAAGACTGATTTCTGTCTGACGAACATCCTTTTGAAAACAGCATCACTGTCACTGCTGTGTACAAGACCTCATCTGTTCACGATCTATCTGCCATCAGCCGTATATATTAAAACACCAGGATGGACAAACCTTACGACATTTTTACAGCCTGGGGCCATCATTTTCTGAAGAAGAACTAGATTTAAATTTGGCGTTTTCAAATCTTTAAAAAATATCACAGACATCACAGCTTTCTTTTTATGTATGAAAGAAAGTATCAGGTGAAATGATCATCCATGAGCAGAATTCTATTCAGCTGTTTTCTGAGTTATGCACTTGTTTTCAGAGACATATTCATGTTGATTCATAGCCTTGCATTGATTTAGAAAAAGGTCAGTGTTCTTGACAAATGACAGTTCTTTCAGCATAGCATATGATCCTTCTGAAAGACTTTACTAATGAAGTTTACATGGACGGAAATTCAGTCTATACACACTATTTTCCAGTCTTTTATTACAACTGCTCACAGATGACACTTTGAGAAATACATTTACTAAAAAATTAAAATGAGAAACTAAAATAAAAACACTATTATAAAAAAAGATTAAAAGATGAAAAACGTGCAAATATTTATATACTACTACTTCAATTAATATTAATTAACAATATTTTTCATATAATCGTTAAATTCCATGCACTGTGATGAGCAAGCGGATGATTCTTGGGCAGAATTAGCTTTACTGAAGTCCAGATTTTGTGCTTTTGTAGAGGTTTAGCTACAAGACTACAACCAGATAAGCTGATGCTTGTCCACTGGACTGCCATGTGTGGTTTCATCTCAGCGGCACGTTCTGATGTCTCAATGTGGCCTCACAGCAATGATCTCACCAGTCTGCTGAATTTGGATGCCTATATGAGATCCTGTGTGCATTCATGACTGTTGTCACTGTTCCTCGCACACACAGCTGGTGGCTCCATCCTCTCGGTCAATGGCAATCATTGTGTCTTCCAGGCACGGCGAGCAAAGTCAGACAGTCTCATCTGGAGAGACGGTTTATTACAGAGGGAGACATACTCAAGGAAAGCTGCAAAGATCCCGGGGCCTTCAGACGCACACGTGAAGATTTTCACTAGAACATGCCCTTCGTCAGAGCCCGTTATCATTTGCATGGCTGAGACGCAGCAAGTGTCTGTTACCCAAGGCTGTGGCGATAAGCCCAAGTTACAAACACAGACTTCACCGAAAACTTTTATAGGAGAATCTCCAGAATGTTCTTCCGCCTCAGGCTATTCAATCACGTCTGCTGAAGGCGAGGTTATCTGTGTACACGGTCTGGTCACCGGCAGCAATGTGTGCAATCACAGAGCAAGGGCTGCTTCACACTTGTTTTGTGGTTCGGTTCTTCTGCATGATGTTGGTCTCTGGCGATTCAAGAAAGCCTGTGCAGCAAACTCATTCCGATGGGGTTTTTGACATCAATCATCAAAGAAAAACCAAACACAGTGATACACACAGGTTAATAAGAGAAAGACAAGCTTTTGTAGTTTTAAATACTTAAATAGACATGCTTTGTTGTCCCTCTACTCTTAATTTAAATTTTTTTTATTAAAATGCACTCTATTGCACTCGAATGCATTCTATTGACTTTTGAACAATTCAGTGGCCGTGTTATTTCACCTGTTTTTAATAGTCTATGCACTTTATTTATAATATAATTTATAATTTATTTTGACAGCAGCTTGATATTTTTTTATTTATTTTACTTTCATAATCAAACACACTGCTTTTTAGAGAAAATAATTGTATAATTTTGTAGTTATTCACATAATAAATCGGATGCAAATAACAAAAGGTAGACTACTAACTTTTCTCTTAACCTTTTTTGGTGACATAAATTAACCTGTGCATACTATTAAATATTGTTAACCATTTATTTTATTGTTTTACATTTTTCCAGTTTCACTCAGAAATGCATCAAATTACTGAATTAAAGTAAACTGAACATGACAACATTGAACTCAAGATTGTACACACTTTGCATGTAGTGCTTTTTGCTTAAAATAAAAAATAAAACCGTTTCAGACAGTCACCAACTCTAAGAAAACAACATGGTTATGAGAAAGTTACATAACAGTGCTTATGATAAATGTGTATTTTGTAGAGTTCTAGAAGCCATTTATCAAATGGTCACTTCTGCCTTAAGCTTTTAGAAAGTCTGCAATCATCCTTCAATTTAAATACAGCAGCACAAAACAATGAGGTATACAGAAACGTGAACATCAGTGGAGCTGTAATGATATCTTTTGTTCCGTGGTGGAAGGCGAATTCATTTGTGCTATTCTTTGCTTTTGAGACTGACTGAATATGCATCTTGTTGCGGATTTAATTTGTGATATTTGTTATGCTGACTGAAAGAAAAAAAAAAAGTGAGTTGATACAAGGAACTCCATATTTCATATCTGGCCTGTTTCATTTACACAAACTTTACCTGCACCTGCCGTTATCAGTCCGTAAGGCAGAAATGGAAAGATGCAATAAATAAATAAGCTTCTAAACATAATAATAAGATGAAAATGCTTTATTATACTAGTGAATATTTCTCAAAGAAGGTTAATTTCTGAAGGTCAGTTTCTTTATAGACACACAAACCCTCATTTACAAAACTACATATTTTCACTGTTGTTCCTTTGCAACAGATGAATGAACACAAGTTGACCTTTTGTAGGCAAGTTGTCACATAAGAACCCACCACTAAAATCCTAATACAAAAATATGATACTACTGGAATTAATAAAGCTTTTTAGGAGAGTTCAAGTATATGAAAACAACATACAAAACACATGCACAGTAAAGTAGATAAAACTTTCACTTACTTGTGCGTGGCCAGCTTCCTTGTGTGACTAACTGCAGTGTCACCTATAAACAGAAAAAAATGTAAATAAATGAACAACCTAAGTATATATTTACTTAAAAAAAACAAGTGGGTGTACACAACTAGAGCACACACTGCATGAAAAACCACGTTAAACATCTACCTTACTTTTTGACTCTTAATTCAATCAGATTAGCAATAATAAAAAATTAAATAAAAATTGATTTTTAAGGTGGTGGGGGTGATGATAACATGGAATTCAAAGCATACTTCTGTTAGCATGCTACTGCTAGACAGCTGCTCAGCTGTCACAAGTAATCGCCACAACACACATATATCATAAATCAAAAAATGACCACAAAGGAGTGACAGAGTTCAGTAACGTGACACAGTAAGATTAATATTTCCTCCAGCCTGTACCGCCAGGCTCATTGTTTTCAATAAAATGTCACAGCTCCCCATTACATAATCACATCTGCGATTTGGGATCAAGGTTTTGATGCAATCAATGCCTATTAGAATCAGCCAGTATTGATTGAAAGCAGAGAGCTGATACCATCTCTCCATCTCTGGCCTGCTTAGATCATAATCTTTCTTTGGTCTGCGTGGGACTTGATTGGCATTAATAGGTCAGTGTGTTGCCCAGGGATGCAAGCGAGGATAATTTTTCACCACTAATAGTGTGACTGTAAACTGCCCCCAGACCCATTAGGGTCAAGGGCGGAGGTGCATCCTGCCCCCTCGGTTGTCTGGGAACAGGACGGAACTGTTGGGATGAAAACTTCTAAAACAAACAAAGTCTGGGTTTCTCTTTTGTTGTTGTTGTTGTTTTTTGGCTTATGGGGTCACTACAGTGTTTCCCAAACTATTTTACTCCAAAAACCCAAACCAAAAATGGGTTTCTTATACACAACAAGCCATTGTTATTCAAGGATTCATTCACTTATCATTTAGTAGTGTGAGTGAACACAAACTCACCAATATTGTCCTCTTTTAAAAACGAAACATATTGTTTTTTGTGTGCTGCCTCTGCAATTATATATTCGTTTGATGTTTGTTTGTTTGGCTGTAACAGTCACAAAGCAAAACAAACTATCTTTATCCTCTATAGTCCAACACAGCGTTATATTACCTCAACGCTACACCTTGCGCTTGATTACGAGTAGGTGCGCGTAAAGGTGTGACGAATACGTCGAACAACCAATCACGTGAAACAAACCGAGAGAGACCCTTTTTACTCTCGCGAGACAGCGATTTGCTCCGTTTGTTGAAGATCAGTTGAAGAATTTAAAAACATCGGTTATATTGTTTTTGCGCCTTCTGAATTTTTATATTTATACCTACCCGGTAATTAACCGGCAAGTATGTTAGCCTATAAACTGTATCCACAAGCATCTAATTAGCCTAGTTATCAAATCTTGAAAATTAGCAGATTTAACGAAACAGTAGCCTACATACGTTTATTTAGGCCTATTCATTTTCAAATCCTATTTCTTGTGTAGGCTATTTAAATGTCAATACTTTTTTTTTGACGATAATATAATAACTTTTTTTATAATATCCTTTATTATTGTAGGATGTTAATTATTGTTGCTATTAAATAAAATATAAACCAAACAAGACATCAAAGAGGCGTTTGCAATTATATATTTTTGTGCGTTTTGTATAGCCTACATATCACAAATGAAAAAGAATGAAAAAAATGATATTGTAAAAACGAAATATGCTATCTAATAGGCTATTATGGACACCTGTAAACCATACCACAATGCTCAAAAGGAATACAGTGCTTTTTTAACTCCCTGCAAAAACATTACAGCTTATTCTAGTCTAAGAATACTATGTAATATTAACCAATACTATATACATTATGAATACAATATGAATTAATTAGCCTATTGATTAATAAAAAGAAGTAAAGAAAGAAATAACATATAAGCAATAAAGATTTGATGCCTGGTTACTTTTTCAATTACTAGGCTATTTCCTTTTACTGCAGTACAAAAATGTTTTTAATCTTTTGACAACCCTGATATTTATATTTTAAATTCATAATTTCTTCTTTAATAGGTTTAACAAAACAAAATTGAAATTTTTCCAGGTATCCCCTGTGGTACATAGGCTACCTCTGAATGGGAATCACAACGCTACCCTATACATGGAACTCTCTTTGAAAAATGAGAGCGAGTGTTTGTATCCTGTGGGAGTTTCCTGTGTGTTTTCACAAGGTGACATTTAAAAGACAGTTTCACACACTGCAGTTCAGCAGCCATGAGCAGCTGACACATAAAAACCTTTATCACGTCAAACCACGCGGCAGAGAAGGACCAGCATCCTCTTTATGTGTGTGTGTGTGTGTGTTTTAGACAGCACCATAATAGAAGTAGCGAGCAGCACGAGTGTGTGTTGGTTGATAATGTCCTGGATTGTGTGCTTGTGTGTCTCAGACCATGATAACAGGCAATGTGCACCTGTGTTTGTGTGTGCTGATTGCTAATTAAAAGGATGATGAAAGGTGTGCGGGTGGTTTTCAGACTACATTGTTGTATAGGTGCACCTGTGTTCATTTTTAAGCAAGGAAATGATGAATGAAATTGTCTGTCTGGCAGCATTTAATTTTACTGTGAGCAATCTGATATGGATAGGTCTGTCCATATTTGCATAGTTTTACACTCTTATGTTTGTTCTGTTTAACACCATCGGTTCCCCATGTACAGACAACACAGTGCATTCCGGTTACATTCAGTAAAGATAGCGAAGAAGAGCACTTCCATAACAACACAGATCATTGCTGTTGTTTTAAATGATGTGGTACTTTATACTGTACACTATACATTGTGTTAGTATTAAAGTTATATTATTATTTCAATGCAACAAAGAGTAATATTGTCTTTGGTGATTCTATTAGCTTCAGCATGTCAACTTATCAAAGTGCAAGTACTATCCCCCCAAATATTTATATATATATATATATATATGCCTATACTTCTGAAGTTGTACTTATGAGTCATCACATTCAAGTGTTGAAAAGAAGAAGAATCGTATGTTGGGAAAAAATACAACAACTCAAGCATGAGTTCATTCTAAGCCGTTTATTCAGGAAACCCTTTTAGAGTCAAATTGTATTAGGCATATTTAGTTAATATTGGATATTTAATAAACTCATTAATAACCACATAAACATTCAGTGTGCTGTCTAGACGTTGCTGACAATGCGTACATTTTTATAAACAGTTGTAAAATATAAAACTGTAAATTTAAAATACCATTCCACTCAGGTAAGCCATTTGAAACAGCATCACCCTTCAACAATCCAAACATCTTTACAAGGTAGTATACAATCATTTGAGACTACACCTGTGCTGTTTTAAACATGGACATACTGTGTCATAGTGTCAGTAGAAGCATGTGGGCTTGTCATATATGTTTTACTGTAACTGAAATGCACTGTGTTATCTGTACACTGGAAAACAGAGGATGTGTTAAGTAGCAGTGAGGTGTGTGAGCACTGCAGTTTCCTGTTCTCAGAATGTCTCATTACGATGAAGAGGATCTGACCTCACTACTGCAGTGTGGTGTAGTCAGCATGCATCTCACACCCTGAGAGGAGAAAGAGTCCCTCTCTTTATCTCTCTCTCTCTATACACTCAGCTTCCTCCTGGAACAATATTAAATAATAATGAAGACAGTAAAAACTAAATTTGTACAAAATATGTTGACCCAGGAACACGCCTAACTCAGCAAAATCAGGACGTGCCGTAAATACGTCAAATCTGAGTGAACCCTTTAAATAATTGGGAAAATTAAGCTAATTTAGAACACTGAACAACCACAGAATCCTTCTTTACTGTAATTTTATATTACTTTCAAGTTTCAAGTACTCTCAATTTTATAATATTTACGTTGTGTCGAAAACTTGTAGCACAACAATTTGAGGTATCATTCATGTTTGTAGCAAAAATGTTGCAGGAGTGATATGTCAAAGTTTAATAGCAAACACCACTGAAAATAATATAGTTCCGGAGAACACTTCCTCCCTCCCTTCCTGTCTCTTCTTCTCTCATTCATTTGTAAAACAGACACCTCCAGTGAGGCTCTGCTTATCAAGTATGCTCTGTCTAAACCAAACTTCATCAAACACGGCCGAAGATCTCTGTTGATTCAGTAACGCTCAGTGATGATGCAATGTTTCAGCTTAATAGAATAATTGAGTTTCTTTATATTTTATTGACTCTTTGAGAATAAAACACACAAGAAAACCCTGCGCTCTCTCCCCTCCACCACCTTAAACTTCATTTATTTTTCCGCCGGCTTCTTATTATTGATAAGACACGACTTTGGCTTTATTTGAATGTAAATGAAGCGTTAGATTAACCCGGGCCGTGGGTTTGAAATACTACAGATGTATTTGTAGGGAAATTAGATTTATTCGTCTGATCTGATGGATTCCTCTGATGGCTTTTTTCCTTTTCGTCCTCTTTTTTTTTTATTTTTTTTTTTATGATGAGCACATATTTGATTTCGGAAATGGAAACAGCGCAGCCCCTCTCGCTCCATCTGCTGATTATATCCCATGATTACTGAGGTGAAGGTAAACAGAACTCACTTGATGGAGGAATCTTTGGGCCGCCGCATGTTTAGAAGATTGAAATGAGGCGACAGTGTCATCCATGTCTGAATCCTGGCTCTGTATTTTATCTATCAGGTCTGTCTGACATCAATACATGATGCAATTACAGGGCTATGCAACATACATCACTATTTGATAGCCTACTTCTCAATATAAGTAACAGGATGCTAATTAGTTTCAAAAATACACTACAAATTAAATTCATAATTACAGTAACTTAATGTTTTATTATTAAAAAAATATCCTGATATCATAATGAATATATAAAAAAACAAAACAATTAAGTACTGTAGTTTGGAATAATGCAAAATATTTATTTATTTACTTGCTTAAGACCCAAAAATATTAAGTGAATTTAATTAACTGAGAACTCAAATTAATTTGCAGAAATGTGCAGGGGGGAAAAAGAAAGGGAAAAAAAAGATGTCATATCAGAAAGAAGACCCCTGCATGACTCTGCTATTTACAAACTGTTTGAGAATGATTAATATGTGTACCAGATATGTCTAGGAACTTGCCAACTTTCTTTAACACTGATACAGTAATATATTAAACAAATAGCAACATGTAAGTGTATGTTTATGCGACAGAGGAATATATAGACAGAACATTAGTGTATTCCTGCCTAAGGCTGTCTTTGCTCTCTCCTTCATGGCCCGAGTCCCAGCTCTCAGCCTGACCTCTACACCACATACAGAGAGCAAATGAAGAGGAACTAACACGCAGCCCTGCATCTCTCCCCTCCGTTCGACAACCCTCTCGTATCTCTCTTTTCCGCCCCACAATTCCCTTTTATCCTCTAACCATCTCTCCCTCCTCTTTCTTTTTATTGCTTTCATACCCGTGCTCACCTCATCGCTCCTTTAGTCTTTTTTTTCATTCTCTCCACTCACTGTGAGGATAAACTTTCATATTTAAAATAGCATTTTCATGAAATCCAATTTTCTGCTTATGTTCTCCTCAAGACAGACTAGCAAGGTGTCTCAAGAACATATGTCTCTATATGCTTGCTAGATTTTTTTTATTTAAGCACTATAAGAAAAGTTTTTTAGGCTAACATGGTAATTTCACATATTTGCAATATACCATGTTAGTCATTCATTACCTTGGTATTTATCAAAGTAGAGTCACAACAACATAGTATGACTTACGGCACTTCTTTGCATGGGAAGTTAGTTCTGCAATGGTAAAAAGTAGTTTTTTTGAGTTATCCCACACCACGTACCATCTGTTCTCTTCTCATCTCCTCCACTTTTCTTTATGCTCAAATCTTTCCTTCATTTTCATAAGTTGTTACCTCCCTCCTGGGAAGTCAAACCTGTACCCATTAAAAGACATAAAAAATATCTGAGACCATAAATATATATGCAAACATATGAATGCCAACCCCCAACTGAAATCTGGAGAGAGGTTTCTGGAGCTCCTCAGTGCTACATGCACAGGCTTGACACACTCATAAAAGGTTGGAGGGAGGGAATCTGTGGTGTGTGTGTGTGTGTGTGTGTGTGTCTAGGGTCTCATCTCTTGTCCATGCTAATGAGTGTAAAGTGACTTCACTTGCTGCAGCTGTCCGGCAGGCTGCTCAGAGTCGATTGGTGGCAAAATAAATAAAGATCTAGATGATGTGGTTTATGGATGACTGCTTCTGTCCTGAAGGCCGGAACACAGAGACACTGAGGGTCTGTGAGGAGAACACGAATTACAATTATTAACACACACACACACAAATGCAGATACTGAGTCCATAGTGGGACATTAATGCATATTATCACAACACTAAATAACTTTGCATACTACCATTCAAAAGTTTGGGGTTAATTAGAATTTTTGTTTTTAAGAATGAATACAGCGAGGATGAATTAACCGAATCAAAACACTGTTCTTTGAGTTTTCTGTTGAAATCTTGGTTTCCATGAAAATATTAAGCAATAATAAATTATTCTTGAATACTGAATCATAATGTTAGACTGATTTCTGAAGGAGAATATGGCATTGATGATTTGCCAGCTTTGCCATTTCAGGAATATACAGGAATGTTAGGGCTATACTGTATTATTTTTGGATACAGCCTTTTTCAAGGTGTCCTTGTTACAGTGTAATTAAACTCTGTGTAAACGTACCAAGTAACGTTAGTTAACTACATGTACATAGTTAGGATTAGGATTTGGCTTATGGTTACTTGCATGTTATTATGCATGATTTATTATTATTATAATAGTAAGTACATGTAACATCCAACAAGGACACCTTGTTACCTTATTTAAATTTTATTTTAATTAAATCAATGCACCTAAATACAAAGACAAAGTCATAGTAAAGAGACCCCTTTCAAAAAACATTGAAAAGTCTTACCGACCCAAAACTTCTGGACAAACACAAACTTTAGATTTAGTATATTGTATGCACGCATTTTTTACTTAATGGCCTTTCATGATGTCAGAAATCTACAATTTAAAGGATAATTGTGGAAAACTTCTTTGTTTATGTAACGGAGGCCAGCAAGTAGATGAACCTCACTCCCCCGATCTCAAGAAGAGTAGTAAAAGTACTATAAAAATAGGCAGAACATCTGTTATGTGCATATTCAAATTAGATCACAGTCGGTTATGAGATAACCATCGACAACGTCAAACCAGGCTCCAAACATTTGAATGTTCAAATATTATTCTTTTGGATAAACTATTACCTATAAAGGAACTAGACATAGTTTTAGATAAATAATAAAATGTCCCACTATAGGACATGGCTATCACGGCTTGAAATTTAATGTCAACTACTCACAAGTATATTACAGTCTGCTCACTCGCCACCAAGTAATCCAGGTTTCACCAAGCCAGTCCACGGTAATTTAAAGCACACAGCAGACTAGTCTCTTCACAGAAATGAATGGCACTCGAGTCAGTGACCCTGATCCAAACCCGGCTTCATTACACGCTCACTGAACATGGGCCCTTCTCACCTCCTCCTCAGTCTGGACTTGCATGTCGAACGAAACATGTCTGATAATGACGGCTAACAGTCAGTCATTCAGCTTCGCTCTGCCTCGGCCGTGATGATCTCTGGACCTTAAATGTCCCTGTAGTGAACAGAATTGGATTTTTTTTGGGGTACAAATGGCTGTCTATTATCTGTGTGTCACGGTGTGTGTATTTATGGCCTGTGGCTTGTGGTATACGTCACACTTTAACATGTGGTAATGACAATCCTTGGGCCACAGAGTCTCATTAGTGTGGACACACACACACACTCACACACTCTTCACCAGAGGTTATGAAGAGGGCCAATGCACTTTGAAATTGTTCTGTAAATAAGCACAGCATTCATCTATAACCCCGTCCGCTGGATTCCCCTCTGGGATCGTGCAAATCTTATGTCAGACTTCAGCTGCCAGCATTTATTGGCTTGATTTGTCATTGTGCTGATGATATAGTTATATAGTACAGATTGAGATATTTTTCTGTACGGCATGTCGGCTCCAGCCTGTGCTGACTGGTGGGTAAAAAGTTTAAACTGGAGAGGGGATTGTGAGTGCTCATGGTGCCCACGACTAGCAAATGACTCACAGAAACATCCAATTGTGTGCGTGTATATTTTAAATACTATTTTGGGGTGTTTTGACACTTTTATTTAGAGAAACTGTACAGAGGTGACAGGAAATGATGCAGAGAGAAGGTGAGTGGGACCATTATGCTGTACATCACAAGCTGAAATTGAACTCTCATGTTAATGTAATAATATCCAGGATGAACTTTAACAGGAAACGGGTGTAGCAACTAACAGACAACTGGTCAATAACTAAATAAATAAAAATAATGTACAAAAGAAACTGTTTAGCAACAAGACAAACATTGATATTAATATTTAAGTCATTTTTTTTTTGTCATTTTCTCGAATTGCTGAGAGCTGATGTGGTTAAAAAAAAAAAAAAACTCTTGTAATTGTAATAATTTATGAAAAATGTAAAATCTGTGCTTGGAAATCTTTTGTCTTTACCAAAAATCTCAAAATTGCTTGAATTTCTATTAAAACTATTGGATTTGGCTTGTGAAAAATTGTTGACAGTAAATGTCATCACGCTTTTTTTTGTGAAACAAGGAGAATGAGATGAACTTGCGAATAAATTAATTTGTTATACATTGGCTTTTTATTTTTTATTGACTGCTATAACTCGTGTTAAGGTAAATATAAACATAAATATAGAGGATGAGCCGAGCGAAAAGTCAGATAGTATAATTTATATAATTGAACACATTAGATTATATAGCGTCCTTTAAGATCGTTTCTTGTCTATTATATTCATATAGCATTGAGATGTTATTTTTGTCCAGCAGTTAGCAAACAAATCCTGAAACTATTTAGCATTACTGTCTCGTCAGAATATTTTAAATGATTTAAAGCTTGGGTATTAGCATAGTTTGTGGATTCTGGTTTTCGTTTTTGCACATCTAAAGCTGCACTAGATGTTTTCCGAGTCCCGAGAAACACTTGAGACCAGAGCACTGACACACGGCTCACCAATAAAACATCAACACTCCAGAGGTGAGAGAGAAAGAGAAAAGCGTCTCTGCCTTTCAGTTTGCCTGAGGGAACGCTATCCACTCCATTTTTACATGAAAGACCTTTTCTGTTTTTGTGATTGAGGGCATCGGGATGGCCTGAGGGAAGAGAGTTTGTGGGGGAGCGTTGTAGAATTGGGGGTGTGTTGGATGGTAATTCGCACGGAACAGAGAAATCCAATCATCCCGGTCAGTCAAAGCGCTGAGTACACAAAAAGCTGGCGTTCTCGTCCACACAAACATGCAAGCTTTTCAGGTGGATATGAATCTGCTTTATTCGCGCTCGATTGAAGACAATGGTGCGCGTCGCAGATAAGATTCACCCGGTCTCCCCGGACAGAGAAAATAACTATTACCCACCCACCTCGACCCCCTCCAAAAACATACACGCGTGCAAACGCGTCCCAAACGTCCTACTCTCAAGCAATGAACACAGATAAGCAAATGTCATGTCGTTCTTGAGTTAACCCGCATTCATAGCGGTCACCGTCACTTTCGTAATCAAAATCAATAACAGCCCAGGGGCCACGAAGGAAAGAAAAAATAAATAAAACAAGCTAATAAGCAGATGCTAATGAGCCCTGGAGAAAGGTCAAGTCTGAACAAAAGATTTTCCCCTTATAAATATTTAACCATGATTAGTATAACAGGAACAGGTAATTAAGCCATCAGGCATCAGGGCCGGCTACCTCTGATTGGTCTCTCCTTTAGATTAGTTCACTTGAGTAAAGGACCCCTCAGCAGCCCCTAATGGGCTTCTTTTGTCTGTGAAAATGTCCACTAAAAACAAAGCATACACATAAACAACGCCAGTGACTTCTGTCCTGCAGATAACAGGATGCAATGAATGTTAAAGAGCTATTTATAAAGATGTGACTAGTAATTATATGGGCATTTGCATATGATGATATTGGATTTTCAAAACTAGAGCTTCTAAAGGAAGAAAGGATTGAGATCTCAAATAGAAGGGCTGTACACTATATGCGCAAGGGGTCCAGCGTTGTGCTTGACAGGCTGATCAGCCTTACAGGCTCATATGGTAAGGGTTAGCAGTAGGTCAGGCACAAAGCAGGACACCAATGGGCCTTAGTATAAAGGCAGCCTACATGACAACCCAACATGCACTAGGTGAAATTCACTTGACAGGTATATTATAAGAAAACAGGAAAGCGAACGCGGAAAGGTGCAGCTGTGCAGACTTATTCAAACTCAGCTTTTTGCTACATATACATATAAATGTGTGGAATTTAAAAGCATAGTTGAATATTTAATAGTCTCAGTCAAATCTGAGTAAATTATAATACAAATTATATTAAATGATGTTCTTATTCTTTACTTCATCAAATATTAAGTACTTATGAAATAGCACTAAAATTTAACAAAACGTAATTGATTGATTGGCAGCTAGTTGAAGATTAAATCCTAAAATACTGGAAACTAAAACTGAAAATGACTTTAAATTGATTTAATGATAAATATAAGAAAACAAAAAAAAGAAATCAAACCAATAAAAATATAGGCCTAACAATACGTGTATAAAGACTGAATGGAACGTAAGTATATAAGAATATATTATAATAATTTGCTAATATTCAATTACAAGTATTTAAAATATCAAATAAAAAATATAAGACAACTTAAAAGCAAACTACTAAAAACGTAATACTAAGTGTGTTACAACTGATCGAAACGTTACAATTAATTTACTAACAAGTTGAATTATTAAAAAAAAAAACTAAAAACTTGCACAAAAATAAGCTTAATAAATTTAAAAGGATTTAAACACACATAAATAACAAAATACAGATTATTACAAAAACACTTAACCAAACTGATAAATCAAAATAGGTAAAAATTAATATAAAAATAATTTAATAAAAGAATATTTTTAACAAATCATTATATATATATATATATATATATATTATTAATAATAATAATTTGTAAAAAATAAGGAATTACAAGTGTATAATTACACGTATATATAAAAGCTATGAATTCAGAATAAACGATTTCAGAACTATAGGTTATGATGACTAATGAGGATGAAAATATAACCCATACATTATGATAATGAATTATGAATATGTATAATGAATAAAGCTACTTGACTGCTTAAAAAACCTCTTTATTGCAAAAATGTATGCAAGAATAGTAAGAGCATAAGCATGCAATTAATATTTACTGCCATCTATGGTCAACAGGACAGCCATGAGGAAGGGTCAAAAGGACCCCTTCACCTGAAGCTGACACATATATTGCGTTTATGTGTGTGTGTGTGTAAGTCATTCCATGAGGATGGTTGCATGTTATCGCTCTCGTGCCATAACACACACACACACACACACACACACACACAAAAGAAGCAGGTGTATGTGCTTAGATTCCCTGCGCTTTTAGCAGCTTTAACACGTCTAACAGAAATTACACAGCTTTGCAGGTGAGTCAAGATGGAGACGGGTTTATTTTTCTCCACACGCTCCCCTGGTGGAATCTCCCAACCTCGAGACACAAACCAATAAAAGCGGACAAGAAAGCAGTCATATACGAAGCGATAATGCTCCCGGCCTGCGCATGTGTGTGTGTGCCAGAGGAAAAAGAGCGAACGATTCTCTTGAGACAGACACTTGACATTTGTTGAATTAGACAATATATTCACAATGTGCGACTGAAAAAAAAAGGAGAAATGAATCACTTTTATCTTTTCTCATTCCAATCTCTCATTATGCCCAAGTTTATCAACCACCAGTTTCTGGTCCGGCGTGCCGCTGTAAGCTTGTTTAACAGAAGCGTATCTCTCTCCTTCCCAAGCCACGCAAATAAAACGGGGGTTGTGTAGGATTAGGGCAGGGAAGAGGACATTACTGCCTTGTAAAAGGGACTGAAGACATTTCAGAGCTCCTCAGAGGGACGGATGAACAGCGGAGAGTACATGAGCGGGAGGGAGGGAGGGGGGGCAGATACACTAGCAGAGGAAATCATTCAAATCCCCTCAAAGGGAAAACCAGTTTTCCAGTCTCACAGTAAAAGGGATTGAGAGTTCACACATGGATAGGTTTATGTTCAGTACACTCTGCTTACAAAACAGCGGCTCAGAGAAAGAAAAGTATATGTATACTGTGCACCTGTGGATCAACTGACATTTACACACTGCCTCTACCTGTCAAATTACCACGAGGAAGCGTAAGTCGACATGCGATGAAAATTCATCCTATTTATGTTCTAAACGCGGGTTATTGATATTATTGTGAACAATGCATCTACGCCTATCATTCTTAAAAAAATGATTCGATTTTGTAATGTGAAAATAGCAAATGGCTACTTCTCTCTGGTGATGTAGGCTACTCTGGACTTTTCCAATCATTTAGTCTAAGTAAACCCTACCCCTCCATGCTCATGTCTATCTACAGTAGCTCTATTTTAGAGTGCAACACCCACATTTCAAAATCCCGTTAGCATGCATGCTCGGATGCTCATCACAATACGAAAGATCTATTGCTGCTTCAGTGGGACTTTAAAGGTGAGTGCATCATTTTTGTAATTTAGTAAAGAGAATTGCAAAAATAATATCTCCCGCATCTGAATATGCATTTCCTGTTATGTAGTATGCAAAAATAGTATGCCAAAGTAGTGGTGTATCTGATTACATGGTATTCGAAACTCAGTCGGTGAAAAGAATCTGCATGACCTACTGCTTTAGGCAAAATTCAGAAGAACTGATGAAGAACTTTACTATCCCATGAGGCCATGGGAGAGGATTCATGAATGGTGGGAAAGCAATGCAACTGATGTTAATCATATAAAGTGGATGGAGTACGCCAGTATGGTCATAAATATGCCATGATTCCAAAAAAAAAAAAAAAACATTTAAACTTGGAATAAACTAGCTATTTTTGTAACTTTCCGGTCTTCGGTTTACTTTAGATGAGGTGCAGCATTCAGAAAGAGACAGAGATGTGTAGCCAAGTAAAGAAAGTTAAACTTCTATCAGCACATGCCACACTCAGGCCTCTGCTTTGACTCCTCTATTTTTCTCCCACTGAAAGGTTCATCCCTCACGAACACGCACCCCGAGACCAGGCACTCACACACCTTCAGCCCACAAGGTCACTCTCCTGTCGCCAAGACAGCAACACTGAAGTTCATTATCGTGTCCTTAATCTCAGGAGGAAGTATGCATGTCGATGGTAACCTTGGATTCCCTTGATCTCACACTCTCTTTCAGACACACATATACACACAATAACCACAGAAACCCATCACTTCTAAAAAGAAAAAAGAGGGTTTTGAAAGATAGCCCAGCATGCGAGAGAGAAAGAGAGAGAGAGAGAGAAACTCGAAACTTTGTTCCAACACTTGTTAAATGGAATTAAAGCACCAACCAAACACAAGTTTAAAATGTCAGGAAACATGTCCTCACCAAAGTGCTAAGCTTTGTACCTTATTTGCCCCTAAAATATTCATAGTAGTAAGTTGAAATGCTATGGTACTACAATAAGGTACTAAAGTGAATCATTAGATGAGGTACAAAATTGGGTTCTGCCCCAGTGAGAAGAGTAGTACTGCTAAATTTTATCCAGTTCTTTAGACAGTGTAATTGAAACTGCATGCACCTCTGTAAAACCTCCAAACAGACCAGCTTGATATTACCAGCAAAAGACTCTTTAAGCTTTAAACTAAGTTTCCAGTCATAGCTGATCTCCTTTGCTGGTCAGACTAGTGGTTTAGGAGAGGTTTTGTTGGAACTAACAACCATCTTAATAGTAGTTCAGCCTGGCTGAGAGACCAGGTACCAGCTTAAATCATATAAAACAGCAAATCAGACAGCTTTGAGATGCTTTGTTTCTAGCAGGGTGTCAAACAAACCATGTAGGTTTAAATTTGCAGTCATTTGGGCCAATGAGATTTCCCATTGTGATAAGAGTGAGGGCTGTCACCCGAAGCATCACTTTACTATTGTAAGCTTTCCAAATAAAACAGAATATAATTATATAAAAAAGCAAAAATGTTTTTTTTTTTTTCAATTTCCTTTAAAATAACATGCAATGGCACAATAAATCCAGGAATGCAGTATGGTCAGTTATGATTTTATGTGCGTTTTAAATGTTATTTTGTTTTGGGATTGAGATTAAATCTTTCTTATCCACTTAGTCCGAATCTCACTCTCTCACTCCTTTTACCTGAACAAAGTCAATGAGACTCTCATTTATGCATTATTTAGCCAAATTCAATTAATTCTACATGCCCCATTTTGACTGAATTACATTAGCAACAATTAAATAAATGTTCCGGCCATATTTAACAGGTCAATTATAATAACCTTTTGGGCAAATGAAAAAAAAATGAGCAGCAGCAAAGTACCTGTTAAACTTTTCAGGAGACAAATGACCGGAGCGGTTATTATATACAGAGGAGCTCCTTGTGCACAAGAGAGTGAAAACATTATTTATCAGCTGTTGATCTAAATGAAGAATTATTCCAAGATGGTGTCTTAGCTAGCGGCCTTGAGAAGAGCAGACTGCAATGAAGAGAAGTGTGGGTGAAGAAAGAGAAAGTCTGCAGTTTATAAATTATTTGGAGAGCATGTTAGAGGTATAGTGTGCTAACGAATAGAGACATCAGGCTAGCAGAGCCCATGGAAAGGACTGCCATCTGCCTCCTCACTATAATAATGAACTCTGTCGCCGCACGACAGGGCCTGTGTGCTACAGGTGCACAAAACCACCCATTAAGCTCCGCCCCGGGAAGACCTACAGATAGCTTACTCACACCTCACTGCTTAGACAAATGCACTGGAGAACTAGCT
The DNA here is from genome assembly GCA_032357445.1 of Enteromius radiatus. Taxonomy (NCBI): domain Eukaryota; kingdom Metazoa; phylum Chordata; class Actinopteri; order Cypriniformes; family Cyprinidae; genus Enteromius; species Enteromius radiatus. The sequence goes on from JAUCMS010000079.1 coordinate 7,170,057, forward strand.
GTCACTCAATACCACAATCTGCAAACTACTGCTCTGAGAACAGTCGAGGTTACCTCAGTAATGTGTGATATTTTTTAACTTTGAGGATGGTTGTATAACTCATTCCCAACTCAAAATAAAATCTAATTAATGTGTCTCTGTCAATTAACTAACTACAGCAACAGAATGCTAACATTAACCAGACTTTGACATAAGCTATAGGCTACTGACTACAAAAAAAGACAAATAAATAAATGAAAAGATAACCCACACTCTCAGAAGTAAAGGTACAAAAGCCGGGGCGGTACTTTTTCAAAAGGGACATGTTTGTACCTAAAGAGTCCATTTTGGTACCTTAAGGATACATAATAGTACTTAAAGTGCACATATTTGAACCTAATAGGTACAAAAGCGTACCTTTTGAAAAGGTACTGCTCCAGTGCCAGCTTTTGTACCTTTATGGGTGTGAGTGCAGGCCATTTGGACTGCTTCTTGAAATTATAGTTCTTTTCCGAGCCTTTTTTTTTCTTTTGGTTACCTCTACTGTAGGAAAAAAGCACAGAATGAATGTTCTCAAAAATATCTTCTTTTTGTGTTCCACAGAAGAAAGAGAGTCCTACAGGTTTACAATGAATAAGGGTGAGTACCAATACTTTCATTTTCTTGGAAAACTAATACTTTTTAGATTTAACAAGGAATCCGAAATGATGGTTCAGTTGTCACTCCCATAAGGCCAAGTGTTAGTTTGGCAAGGATTAGAGCACCTGAGAAACACAGAGAGAGAGAATCCATAATCCCTCTGTGAGAAACTCTCTTCGATTACAGCCAGCAGAAACATTCACACAGCACACAAACAGGAACCATCTGAAAAGCTATCAGAGAAAAGACGTAGAAAGAGAGGAAAATCACTGATAAAGTAGAGAGGACTTAGGAGTATTTCCCCCTGTAGCTGCTCTGAGGGGAGGAGATGAGAGCGAGATCTGCCCTGAGAGGAATAATCTTTACAGAATGAAGATTAACCTCTGATTTCTGAGAGGCAATGATGGAGAAAACCAAGAGCTGTGAGAGACAGCCAACATTTGTGGACACCATGTCAACGACAGAAAGGTAGACAAGAAAAGACGGGCAGGAATAAAGGGCAAGGATCCATTTATCGCACAGATGAAGAACGATGCGGATTACAAATTTAAGAACAGAGAAAGAGGAGATAGCCATTTTGACAAAGATTAAAGATATTCTGGACTAACATAAACCACAAATGTGTTTTAAAGTCATCGTTTACCCAAAATTATTACTTCATTAGAACAGGTTTGGAGACATTTAGCAAAACATCACTGCAGAGCATTCATTGGCGAGCAAGTGATGTAAAGCAACATTTCTCTAAATCTTTTCTGATAAAGAAACAAGCTCATTTATATCTTAGATGTCCTGAGGGTGAATAAATGTTCAGCTAATTTTCATTTTTTTGGGTGAACTATTCCTTTAAGGAAGTAAATTAGGTTCATTTTGACTATTGAGAATCTCAACTGGAGCAAAACGTACCTGACTGACAGGGTCTCTGAGGATTCAAAATTCCCAGATGCTACACACACAAATCCTTGGCCTAGAAATTGTGATTTATTGTGTGGTGCTGTCCATCCAGCCTTGGCCTCACCTGAAAAACAGACTTCATTTGGTCAGTCCAACTGCCAATACCTTTATAGCTGCGTCTAGAGTCAAACATTAGGGATGTGTGTGTGTGTGTGTGTATGAGAGAGAAAAGCAGAGATGGTATGTTTATGTTTGCCATGTTTTCAGACCACCAGTGCACAGAGAATGTTCATCTGGCATGGAGAGGAGTTCTCATGGCTGGCAACTTTATAAATGTGTGTGTGAAGCGGGTTTTAGCCTGAAAGTGAAGAGGCATATTCACTGCTCTCCAGAACTACTGGAGCGACACTGCATAGTCTGACGGATAAATTTAAAATGGTGAGGAGAATGAGGGAGGGGAAAGAGATATAAAAGAGAGAGAGAGGCTACGCTTCAGGATGGAAACGTGCTTTTACTCTCAAGCGCTCTCATTCTTCGCAACTCTCTCTCTTGATTTTCTCCTCAATTCTCTTATTAAAAAAAGGGTTTTCATGAAACTCTATGTCATCAAAGCATTTGATACATCATAATAAAAAATCTCCAAAAAACTATGCCAAAATATATGTCAAACATATTTATTGACTAACTGATATAAAATTATTGTATTGTACATGTACATTAATATTAATATAATTCCTAGTGTGATTTTTAATATCACTAACAAGGATTCTATGTAGTATATCTTTAGCTGGACTACTTCTGCACAATTTAAGTACATTAAGCACAAAATTAGTTGTTCCAATTTAGCAGACTAAGTATACAGTACCAGTTCAGTATACCAAAAGTAAAATTACAAGCACATAAATATGCAGTTATATTTGTAATATACTAATAATCGCGGGTTCGAATTCCAGGTCCAGCAGGGATTGTGGGTGGAGGGAGTGAATAACCAGCACCATACCTGGCCACATGTCACGTCCTTTCCTTTCCTAAAATGTATTTTACATATATTTTAGTCTACCCTTTTTCACTAGGGAATGTAACAAATGCTGTCAATTTAACTCATTTAGTGAAATAACTTCAAAAACAAGTATCAAACCACGCCTTGAGAACATTTTAAAAATAGCAAAAGGAGTCAATGCCCTAGTATTAAGACAATAATAGGACACAGTCAGAAGTGGCTTAGGGTTTGAATAGTTTATTCTTTAAAGCAGATCAGGGGATCAGGCCTGACCTTTTTGTGTGAACGATGAGACAAAAAACGGTAATGAACATCACACGCAAAAACACAACGAACAGCTGGAGGATGTGACTAGTGCAATGGGAAGTGTGATGGAGCATTTTGGTGGGTTAGCAGGGTGATCACAGGTATAATGACTGGATAAGTGACGCTACGACCAAATCTAGGACCAACCCTGATTCTGAGTCTAGATTGGCCTAGTGTGGCCAATATTTGGTGTCTGGTCTGGTTCTCTTCACTGTGTGCTATCCTTTTCAAGTGCATTTCCTGGTTCAGGTGCTCAGAGCGTTTGAGTTCCACCTACGATCGCCGCTGCTTACTAAATCTGTCCACTTCAGATATGAATCCCAGTTTCCCCTTTACTGGATAAAGGTGAACTAACAGGAAGGAGGTAGAAAGATAAAAGTGTTGGGAAAGGGTATAGGAATAAAAGGAAGGGTATCTAGCTCTCATTTCACTGCAGATTCTGCTTCAGGTCTGCTCAGGTGTGTCTCCGGGTGGCGTCTTTCCTTGGCAACAGTCGATAAACGGTGAGATCACAGATACAAACAGGTCTTCCGCACAGAGACTTAACCTCCAGTCCTCAACTTTTCCTAGACAAAGACAAAAAAAGACAGAGCGTGTGTGTTAGGAGAAAAGCAAGAGATGCAGTGGCACGTTTCCATGGCATTTGCAAATAAAAAAAGAAAGAGGGAGTTAAAAGGAAAAAAGGAGTAAATGTGAGTGCATGTGTGCATATTCTTGAGAGATGAACCACAGTGCAAACCACGGTGGAAGCAACAAAAAAAAGCCCCAACACAACCAAACGTAAACATGCGGCTCTTTCTTCCCGTCAATACGCATCTCTCACAGGCTACTGCACCCGATAACAGGAAATAAGAATCCCTAGAGTGAGAGAATGGAAGAGAAGGAGAGGAGAAGATAGACGGGCGTCACGGTCTGTTGTCAAGACTAGAAAAAAGGAAGAAGCCATAGAGACCTTTTGAGAGAAAACAACAGATTTGTCCTTAGTTGAACTCTCATTAATTGCAACTGCAACCATTTTATACAAGCATACACATTTTCCAGCAAAACGGGATATTTAATATCGGTTAAGAAAGTAAATGAGGACAATTAAATGATTTTTTTTTTTTTGTTCACGCTGTACTTTTCCATACAATAAAAGTAAATGGTGACCAACTTTCAAGCTGAGAAATACATCATAAAAGTCTATATATATATATATATAATACTATAAAAACGTCCATATAAATAGTGTGCTATGCGCCAAATCTTCTGAAATCATATACGAGTCATTTATGTGAGAAACACCTGGAAAATTAAACACATTCTTCAATCTTATTTAGATTTGCATTATATATATTTATAAAAATAAAGGGAACACTAAAATAACACATCCTAGATCTGAATGAAATACTTCATTGAAAAACTAAAATTATCAATGGAAATCAAATGTATTAACCCATGGAGATCTGGATTTGGAGTCACACTCAAAAAGTTTTGATGAAAATGAAGTGGAAAAACACACTACAGGCTGATCCAACTTTGATGTAATGTCCTTAAAACAAGTCAAAATGAGGCTCAGTA
>JAUCMS010000079.1:7191000-7206307 GCA_032357445.1 Enteromius radiatus
GTTATTTTAATTGAATCTAAGAAATAGGCTAATATTGTGAATTAAAACAGACTATACCAAATATAACAACACTGAGCTGCAGGTGCAATGCAATAGGAATTTTATGACTCTGATTGGCTTAACAGAAAAAATGAAGCAGTGTTAAAGGAAATCCTTCTAATTCTGAAAAGGCAAACATACAGCCAAAGCCACTGCAGTCAAGTGCTCTTGAAGTCACTTAAATTCCATCGATCAGGCTAAAAACACTGTATTAGTAACTTACTTCAACACCTCAGACTTTAGCACTCCACTGTGATCATGGACCGTTATGAGAAAGACACAAAACTACTTATAATTCAATTGAGGATAAACCCCATAACCCCCCGAAATGAACTAGTGAAAAAAAAAAAAACAGCGGTCTCAGTTGAAATATGAGACTGTTTTACAGAGAGCATTGAGTGAAAATCTGTGGCGAATATATACGTACAGTACATATATAGATATTGTTTCAGAGGCAATTTGAGTGGCCGCACCAATAAGTAGGCTGGAGGTGGCAGCCGTCGTCTCAGAGCTGTGATGGGCTGTCAGACACAAGCCACTGATAAACGAGCAAACCGAATTGAAAGAGACATGTAATATGTATCAGCGTTTTATTCTCTTCTCTCTCTCTCTATTTCATTCACGCTCTTTTTCCTTTTTGCTACTGGTACTGTTACACTCTAAAAGCTAGGGAAAACTGCAGTACAGAAGAGAGACCAAGAGGAAACAGTAAAAACAAAAACACCATAATATTGTGATATGTATTCAATATCAATCCAATGCTTCATAAAATGATTTGATTAGTTGCTGCAAATCATTCTTCTCTCCTTTTCTGTTGCTGGTTGCTCTTTTTCATGCAATTACAACGAATGGCCCAATAAGGAAACAAAGCACCATAAAGTACTGTAAAACTGTTCTGCATGACTCATTTCCTATACCACAAATCATCTGAAACTTATAGGAGAAACTATAGGAGAAATAGATGAAAATTTAAGTAATTGTTTACTGAATATATTGATCTTTTATATATCTTCTTGGCATGTTTATAAGTAGCATTTTAGCAATTACAGAGCAAGTCTGACTTATGAATTTTTATTTATTAATTGTTTTAAAAATTAAAATCTTAAATCTTTAAAAAAATTTAATTTTCATTATTAAACATTTCTATTATTCTAGTATTAAATAATAATTTTATCAAATCTATTTTTAATTTTCTATATTATTACTACTACTATCATCATCATCATCACATCCTTTAACCCATCTGTATATGACGGTTCTTGTATATAGAATAGGATGGTACTGTATCCTGTATACAGTCCTTACTCTTTTCTAAGCAATCGCCTTGTGTAAAACCCAGAGCATTTATTATTTATGATGTCTAACCAACAAATCCTCACTCACCAATCCATTGGGCTCAGACACACTAGAGTCCAGCTAAACGAGTCTCTCTCAGAAGGGTTGAGGATTGTGTATGTGTTTGTGTATATGTTGACACAGTGCCGGGAATATTGAACAGAGATCGTTAAGTGATTGATGAAGCTGCTAGCGATCAATAACACCTCCGCATGCAGAGTTGAAATGGTCTGAGAGCTGTCCTTGTAAAGAGACAGAGAGACTGAACTAAAGCTAGCTGCCATGTGCAAGATCAGCTAGTTTCATTTACACAGGATAAGTCTAATGGCTGACTTAAATAGATCTTTAAAAGAATATTCTGGGTTATTTTCTAACCTAATGTCCATGGACTGCATTTGTGGCATGCTGTCGATAACCACAGACTCATCCTTTTATGGCATGCAAACAAACACAAAACACAGTTACTGTAAATCAATCATAATGGAAGCTTTTGAGCAGCTTTTTTGGACTAGCATGGTCCAGATCAGCACTGATTATACTGTGCATTTAGACAACATGTACTGTAATGTAATTGTGTTAAAGGCAGATGCTTTGCAATTATGTTTTTAGTTGTTTCTTGAACAAAGAAAAATGAATGAATGCATATTACTAATTATTAAGTCATATCTACAGTACTGTGCAAAAGTCTTTGGCAACTAGTATTTTCACCAACAAAAAATGGTTTTAAGTGCGTTAATTCTATCTTTTGCGGTAGCATGTCAGGTTTGTAATAACAGTTTACATTTCCAAAGATTATTTTTGTCATTAATTGTAATAATGCAGTGAGATTATTGTCTGACAACAGCCAGTGCTCCACACAGAGATCTGATCTGATCAGAGAAATGGTAACAAAAGGCTAAGCTATTGAAATATCTATGGAGTCAACCTACACTTTAAAATGGGTCATCACCACAGATTAACCATTTTCACTCACTTTCACACCCCCTTCTGGGAGCTTAGTATGTGCATGCCCGTTTGAGGACAAAGAGTCTGAGGTGAGGTGGAGGCCTCCCATCCCAGAGGCTCAGAGGAGGATCTGACCATGAGCTGCAGGAGGGTGTCAGTTTGAGGACACAACAAATGAGCGAGCAAGGTTGCCGAGGGGGCCTCTGCCACACATTACAGATCAAGACAGCCTGCCTCGCCATGGAATTGTAGAGCAAGACAGCCTGTCTCACCTCCACCTCTATAACACAGGGACAGGCTGACTCACATTCTGCCTCTACAGCTGAGGACAGCTCATCTCACATTCTGCACCGCGCATTAGTGAGTTGCTGTCAAGCATTACGGTTATCATATCATGTTAGTGATAATGTAGCACTTTAGTGTTCATCGCTATATATTCAGGAATTGTGGATAATGTAACTGCAAATGTATAGGTCATACCCTTTCCTTCAGCTTGGCCACTTGCTCTCTGTAGAAGGCGTCCTGCTTCCGGAGCTCTTTGTCTCTCTCCTCCAACTGTCTAGCCTGTGGAAAACACATACAAAAACACACAACTGACTTCAGTACAAATTCAGTACAGTATAGAGGAAAGAAAAAATATCACAGAATTTCTAGCATCTGTAGACATGTAGATATTTAGTGTGGTGTTCACGCTGCTCTTTTCCATACAGTTATAGTAAATGGTGACAAAAAGCACTTACAATATTGCTGGCTCACTATATTAGAAGCTTCTGAAGTAATCTGATAGCTTTATATGGAGAACAGAGAAAATTAATGTATATAAATGTTAATTATAATGTATAAATGTTTCTTATACTCAAAGTGTATTTTTTTCTTGTTTTATCCTAGCTTCAGACTTTTAATTATAAAGTATAAAAATCCATCATAAAAATATTGGTGTAATTTCCATCATCACCAATACTTCTAAGTAGTCAAATTTATAAAAAAAAAAAAAAACACTATAAAAATATTAACACTCTGGGTGTATTTATGATCACGTCCTAACTATCACATTAGCCTTAGCAAGACAAAAGGCATTTAATTCCATAAAATTCGAATATTTTCACCATAACATGCTATTAAAAACAGAAATTTAATAAATAATTGAATAATAATCTTCTACTCAAAGAGCTGCAAACCTAATACATTAAAACAAGCTAAATAATACTGATAGTTTTTTTTTTTGATGTTTCTTAAAACAAACAAATAAAGAAAAAAATTGTCAGTACACACCATATTTGAATATATACAGACTTACTTTGAGATTAGCAGTTAAATACAACTTCTCGCTAAAAAAAAAGCTATTGCCAGACTTTAGAAGACAATACATGTGGAGCATGCTTGGTGCTTTAAATCATTTTAGCTTGATAGCCCCTGGTCACCATTTACTTTTATTGTACGGAAAAGATTGTTAAATTTCACCTTTTGTGGTTCATGAAAGAGAGAAAAAAAAGGTAGTCAGGTTTGTTACAACGTAAGGCAGAACAAATGATGACAGAATTTAAATTTTGGGGGTAGTTAATAACATAACTTGTGTATATTTCTTCAGCCACAATTATAACTTATAAATTCTTGACACATAGCAGCCCCGTAGATTTTCCCAGTAGCAGCACAGTAGATGCAGTAGAGTCATTACGGCCTCAGGCAGCAGGTATTGTGAAAGATGACACAGACCTTTGATTATTCCAAGGGCATCAGTTCATGACAGGGTTCATGTGGGAATGTTCACTAAAACATCTCAGTGTGTTAGAGGCTTAGCGCATGTGTGGATGTAACAGACAAAGCGATAACATCAGCAGTGGAAGAATAGAGAATCTTTATGTTCTTATCCGTGATTCTCTGTCCTCTCGCACATGCCTCTCCCCCTCCGTCACTCCTGACCTTCAGCTACTGGAAATGACCCACACTAATTTATAACACATTCGGAGAGGAGATATACTGACAACCATGTTTACAGATTTTTATATTTTTACTTATGTGCCACAAAATAAAGTGTTAACACCTATTATACATATACAGTATACACACACACAGAGATATGAGTGTGTACAGTGTATATTTACTATGTTTATATAAATACACACACATGCATGTATATATTTAAGAAAAAAAAAAATAAAAAATATATATATATATATGTGTGTGTGTGTTATATAATTTATAAGAAATGTATACATAAATATATGCTGTATGTGTGTGTTTATATATACATAATAAATATACAGAGTACACACACATATATTATCTAAACAAAAACTTTTATTTTAAATGCGATTAATCACAAAAAATATATATTTTTAAAAAAATAAAAGATTAAAATTAATAATGCAGATTTTCACAGCCTTTGATCATATTTACCAAGAGTGCCAATATTTTTGGCCATGACTACACAAATATATATTGCAAGCATTTTTAAATAATTTCCCAAATTTTATTTTATTTTTTTTTTACAATTTTACTATTATTCTGCATTTTTGAAATCTGGATTAAAACAACATAGGTTTAATCACAATTATGCTATTCTATTAAGTTTTTATAGTTTGTCTAAATAATCTGCCATCAAGTCAACACATATTAAATATTAACCAAATAATAAATAATATTCCAATATCATGCTATTAACATTCTGGTGGCTTTTCCAGTAAACAAAAAGTGAGTGACAATGAGACTGATTTTTGTAAGTGCACTTTAGGTTTCTCTTGCTTTCTTTTTTTATATTGTGCTGGTCATATTGAACTTATGCTAATATGTAGTAGCGTAGATGCAGCATTATGCAAAAGTTCTGAGTTATAGATAGAGCAATTCACATTCAGCCGTGATTAATTTATTTCATAAGTGCCTTAACAATGAAAAATAATTTCTTAGCTGGTGTACAAACACAATGGCAAGAAAATGACATTAAATGAAAGAAAAACGATGATTAGGGGAAAAAAATATCCAGCAGTAAATTACAGAAAAAGAGCAAAAGAGACAGAGAGAAAGAAAGAGTGAAAGAGAGTGTCTTTTTAGGCATGCAGTACCGCAGCAGGAAGCAGGTTGAGACAGATATGGGATGTATAAATCAAACCTCTTATGCCTTACCTTTCTCTCCATCTGCTGGAGTGAGGGAGCAGAAAGAAAATCACAGAGAAAGAGAGAGAGAGAGAGAGAGAGAGAGAGAGCAATTTAACGATGAAGTTCCTATAATTACATTCAGTATTCAAAGGCTGAAGCTTGCAGACATACACACACACACACACACACACAAACTGCGGTGGTGTGTTTACTGTAGTGCAGGGACACAGAGACCGCACGATCTGCTCTCTGTTATCAAACACTGTCACAAGGTGAGAAAGAGCTCTTCATAACAAATCTCATCTAAAATCTAAACCCTGAAAATCTGATCTAATCTAAATCTAATCAGAGCAGAGCAATCTCCATCAGAGCTTAACTCCAGCACTCATGGAGGCCTGTGCTGCTGATGAACTTCTCTCCAACTATAAACCCGCAGGTAAGTCTGCCACGATTTCTAGGTCACTAAGAGGAGTTAATAATCCCAAAGAAAATTAAACCTCTTCATCTTCTCACACACGTACACACTAACTTCTCATTCATTTTGTTATTGGAAGGGCAACATTACCACAGGATATCATTATCACCAGGGGTGCACATAAGTTTTTTGGTCTGATTCTCTTGAGAGCATCTGGAAATTTGGTTTAGTACTCACACGGCACATAGTGTGACCCATTAAATGAATCTATAAAAAAAATTCATAATTAATAATAGTAAAAGCATTGTTTTTAAATAATAGTTAAAATCATTAAAGTTTGATAAAAACTATTATACTTTAAAATAAAAAATGAGCATTAAATAAAAATGTAATTATTTTATAGTACACATATATTCAATACTAATATTGACTTTTTCTTGGCTTTTTTTTTTTTTTATAGATTTCAATCTAAACTCTGCAAGCTTTTATTTTGGCGGGTTACAGGCAAAAGGATTTCAAAAATGAAATTAAAGTTTTTCGTTTTGATACCAGCAGCACATAGCCAAGACAGTTTACATGAAAATCTTAATGCTAAAACAAACAAAAAAAAAAGCACAAACCATCTTTTAGCATTAAAATTGTACTGTCAGGTTTTACTAGACACACAGTGGTGAATTAGTGCTGAAAAGAAAGGGACAGGATTTTTTCCACACGTATTAAATTATTTAAATCCTAGAAGAGTTTAATGAAATTAATCTTGGAATATCAGGTCTATTAAACCTTGATATTTTGGCCTATGCGGTTGGTATATTGCGCTGGTTGATATTTTGATGAGATGTTGCACCTCAAATCTGTGTTGTTTTTGAATTGCGCTCTTGCACTAATTTGCTGTTTTTAGTAAAACTGGCCCTTAATTTGATTTTTTTTTAATACATTAAAATGAAAAATGAACTGAAAAAACTGAAAACTAAAACCACACTCCCACATGCACGCACACCACAATTACCAATTATCCACTGAGATTTCAATGGAGGATGGCTATTAGATAACAGCATCAAGCCCAAATGTGTGGCAAAAATAAATCCAAAACACATATCTGGCTACTGGTGAGCATTATCCACTAGCCAATGTAGTTTATGAGGCTTTAATGATTGTTCACAATGAGACAAATGACATGTTTTAAGAAAATAAACAGGACCGGTTTTGATTTAACATTTCAGGTAGGTTTCAAGCAGCCTGTGACACACGTGTGGGTGTGTATAACACAGTTTAATAGCAACACAACCGCAGTTTAATTGAGTCCACCACCTGAAGCAGCAAAGAAGGACAGAACTGCTCTCCAAAAACACCCACAGCCCTCGACAGAAGCAGTCCAGCCCTCCGGCAGAATAAATCTGACCTCTGCTCTGTTCCCCTCCAGCACTCACATGTATAAACAGACAACATTCAGGACTACGAGCCAATCGAGGCCCTTGCGTGGGCGAGAAGCATTGTGGGTAATCAGTCAAGGAGACATTACGGCTCCAAATTTTCTATGGAAAGAAATGCAGCTTCAGCATTGACCTTCAGCACACACACACATGGAGCAGCTGCATTCACAGACCAGTAGGTAAACACAGTGAAAGCGTATCCAATGAGCAATTAAAGAACAGGGAGGCGCTGCCACCGATGTGCGCGCAGGGATTTTCCCTCTCATTCATCGCATCATAGAAGGCATATGGCGGCCCTCCGTCGCTCAGTCACACAGGCTGTCAGGATTATTTCCATCACATCACACTCATTCAGTCTCCTGCAGGTCATATAATCACATTACACTGCTAACAAAGGCCCCAGAGTCACATGACCAATCGCTAGCTATTATCCTGCTAATGACGAACAGTGGGATGGGAAGCTGAGAAATGAAAGTGAAACTACAAACATTGAGAATAAGAGAGAGGGAGGATGGGAGGGAGGACAATGAGAGTGATTTATGTCACACCTCTCTTGTCATGTGTCCGGATGGAGAGAGAGATAGAGAGAGACCCACAGCAAACTGCAATCCCGCTGTTCTACAAAGATTGTTTGCCTTTTTTAAACAAACTGGTCACTCCCCGTCAGAAGAAAAGTGGGTTTGATGAGAAACTATCACTGTTTTTTGGGGGTGTTTTTACACTTCTTGCCAAATATAGATAGTGCTATAGTTAGCTCTTTAAAAGTTCAGTCTGTTTGCGAGTCCTGCATCACATTCTCAAAGCAATCTGTGTTGAAATGTGTCGCTCAATCTGTTTAGAGCAGACTGAAATGGTAGCTAAAAATAAATAAACAAACAAAAAAAAGTTTTAAAAAAAGCCAATGGTAGGTGAATTGAGAAAGAAAAAAATAATATTATATTATATTATATTATATTTTATATATATATATATATATATATACACATAAATAGTACAAAGAAATTTCATTCAGATTTGTTGGCAAATGGCATTCTGTATGGGCATCCCCAATTTGTATTCATTAGAAGACATCTCTATCAGGTCCGTATGTCTTTGTTTTTACAGTGATTTGATTTGAGCCATTTCTAATTTTCAATAATTATATTATATTTCTAAAACATTACTGGCCTTATTACTCACATCCAATTTTTGAAATCATATTTGGCAGTTGGTGACTGTTCATTCTAGCACAACTTTCCAACATTACCATTCTTTAGAAAAGAAATGCAGAGTAGCAGGTGCTACACACAACAAAAAGCTTATGTTTATTTCCTACCATTTCGAAAGATCTGGTAATAGATCTTTTAATTAAACCTTATTATTTCTGCCAAATTTTTAATACCAAATAGATATTATTGATGTGTGAATGTGGGAAGCTGTGCTCTATTTGCTCATCTGACTTGTGTCAGTAGTTCAGAACGAGTTGTTTTTGCAGCTTAGTTTCGATAAATTGTTTTATTTTACACACTGAAGAAAGTTTTGTGTTCTGAAAGTACACGCTTTCAAAATACAATGAACTGTTATTTTAAAAGGTCAATGAAAATTAGATTTCTCATTATACGACCCATTAAAAACACTGCTATCCCTGAGACAATTTTTGTGCTGTGTTGTCGCCCACTCACACCCATTATAACAAAAACTTTCATTGCGTGACTCAATGGAATATTTGAGTTATTATCAATCTCAGGTTTACGAACAATGCTATAAGTGCTTCAACAAAAAAATACAATAACTGTAAATGCATTTCCAATTCGTTTATCCACATAGATGGATGAGCCAGACACCCAGTGTGCCGCAGACAGACATTAAGTTGACTATAATCTAAGCCATTCTTTTAAAGACAAAACCAGCACTATCAACAAATGCATCTTCCGTAAAATGAGCAATAAAAACAGATGCCCAGTGACATTTATCATTCTGTATCTGGTAAGTGAGAATTCAGCACGGCCCAATGCAACAGATGGGCTGCATTTCCTCCAGCCTGTAAAAGAAAAAAAAAAAAAAAAAGTAGACAGATATAATACGTCAAAAAACTTTGTTTTAATTGCAAGCTTGCCTCTTCCCACACAATCTCCGCTCTCGCATGGAAGGATGACTTCGGCATCATCGCAGCAGACCCCATGGTCAAATTAAACGGGTCGTTTAGAAGGAAGAGTGTCTTGCTGAATATCAATTAGCTGCAGCTGAATAATTAAGAAGAGCAATGTTTTTAATTAGCCGAGCGCTGTAGAGTTTGAACTAGCATGGTATGTACCAACATAACAGGTAAAAGCATGTGCTGCGTCAGGGAGATATTTTAAAAATGCCTCGTTCTTTCTATTTCCATCCTTCTGAACTATCTCCATTCTCATCATGTTGACTGATTTGTCATCTGCTCTCCTACGCGAAGTACAGTGACGTTTCGGCAGCTCGGGTCTGGGTGGGTCGTGCCTTCCCTCATCCCGACCTGAGGTGAACGCAGTCTTAATGAAGCGGAAAAAACGCTCGCAAGCAGAAAGCCACACATGAGACAAACAAATCAAAGCTCTTTGTTAAAAGCGTTGTCTCTTTCACCATGACCTTCGATGGCCGAACCGAACAAGGTCAGAGTTACTCAGGCCCTGGCATCCATCACAAGGAACTCAGTTGCCAGAACAAACTCAGGAGTTCAACCCGTCCAGCAGGCACAGGTCGAAGGTCAAATGTCGGGTCACAGCCAGCCTGTTCAGATCTAATTGGCACTGAGAAGAATGGGAATAAAAGTGATAATGAGAGAGTGTAAAAGTGTAAGTTGGAAGAATAACATGGGGTTTGATTTTGGAAGTTTCTGAAAAATATGATTAATATCACGGCAAACTGTTTCGGGAAGCTCAGTGCAGATAAAACAACGTACCTTTAACAAGGTCGATATATGCATGGCAAATAAGGCAGTCCTTGAAGATTTCACACAGTTTCAAGCGAACTGTTTCTCTCTACGGGACAATCCTTTGACCCCTTGAGATCACATCCTCCTTAAAGGTGTCTGGGAAGCTGGTGTATTACCCAGCAGTCTGTGCTGCTATGACAGGAAGGGTCAGTGAGTAATTGAGAGGGATGCTGAACAGAGGTCAGAGGTCATTCTTGCGTAGGCAGAAGGAGTTGACGGCCCCCTGTGTAGGACTGGACATGTCCTCCACTGAGACACAAAGGGGGAAAAAATGAACTGTCCTGGCAGAGACCGGCCCTCATTTTCTGTGAGCAAAGATCAAATTAGCGGTCAACCAGAAGGCCTGTCCTATACTATTAAAGAGACCAGATACAAAGATTTCCCAATCAGACTTGGTGCCCTATATCCAAGACCCCCACTCTACAAATGTCTTGGTGCTCTGACACCACGATCGATCCAGTGCCCTAAAACACACAAGCATGCACACGCTTCTCTGTCCACCTGTCAAGAAGTATCTCCAGCCAATCCATATGAATTGACAAAGTCAGCCCATATGCTCATAGACAGATATATCAAAATTAGTGTCTGGTCTTGGAACATTGTCATTTAAATATTGTGTATTCTAATCTGAAATACTGCTCATTTATATTTGTTTCTTGTTTAATGCAAGTACCTTTAACAAGGCCATCAGATCACCAAATATAAATCAAATGCCCACTTTGAGGGGTTTAAAATAATAAAATAAAATAAAATAAAATCTAGATAGCAGATATGTTAACATAGTAGATTAACGAAGCCCATATCTGAAATAATTTTTACATTTATTTTTATTTTTTAAAAATATTATTAAAAAATATTTCTCAATCCCTGCACATCCAGGTCCATTTTTATACATAGAAATACATTTTATAATAAATACGTTTGTATAGGTTTTCTTCAATAATATGTCTTCAGCAAGAACAGCCAAGTCCGAATTCATATTTTACATGAATTACATGAATGTAATGTGACATTCTGCATAATTGCATGCAAAATTTACCCTTGCTGTAAAATTGAAGGACGGTAAAAACCTTGGCGATGGCAAAGTGTTTTTATTATTATTGAATACAATTTTTTTTTAGTTCAAAACGTATTATAAAGAAAAAAAACAGCAGGTATTATAATCAGCATTTGTAATTTATTCAATTTAATTCATTTAACTGTATTGATAAATGATAATGTATAATATTTTATAAATACCTAAAAATATTATGTTTATAATATACATTAAACTTCTTTTATATATAACTATCTGGGTTAGCATTATTAATTTAATAACATTTATTATTGAAATCATTAAATATTAATTATATTAAGAAATTACACAAATAAATGTACATTTTTAATTAACCAATAAATCTAACCCTTTTTGAATTTTCAGACTGATTAAAATATCACATGAACAAACTGACAAAAGTGTTGAACATGAAGACAATGGATGTGTAAACAAAGCCACATTTTTCCATATGCTAAATGGCTGCACGTGTCATTGAGGTTTAGAGCCCATAACACTGTCTGTGCCAGGCCAGCTGTCAGTCCACGGGTCAGACTCAGACCAACCCGATCACAGAGTTTGATTAATTGACTGATCAGCAGCCCGAGGTATTAACTGATGGCTAAAGCACTTTTCAGCTTGTGTTATCTCTGCTGAGGCCATATGGGGAAAACCATGGGGAAATCAAATCATCAGTCACGTTCATGGAGAGCAGTCTCTAAGGAGGGCTAAGCCATCTATTACCACAGAGAGAACAGCCAAATAAAGAGGAGAAAGACCCCTGCAGACAGAGAAGAGCAGAGGTAGACAATAGAGCGGAGATCCAGGACAAAACAAAAGAGTGTTCCTCTCACTAATATCTAAGTAGAGGACACACGAAGGGACCCAAAAGGTAGAACAACTGCCTTTGGAATAAAGTCCTCCCTCAAGGGAGTGGGGGAACAAATAAGAGGGGAGAGAGAAAAAGAGAGACACAAAGATGGAGAGAGAGGGTCAAGGTAAACCCGAGATACATAATTGAGAGAAAAAGAAAGAGAAGTATGGCTGCCCTTCAGACACGCAGTTGACTTTGGATTTCATGCTGATGGTGACCGCATGACTTTTGTGTGCATGACCTCAGTCAGGAGGTACTGTAACGAGATGGAGCTGTTTACATATTCATGTCCGCTGGGGCCTTCTGGGTAAAGGAGGGCTGCCCTTGGTATCTCCCAGTTAACTTTTTTTTCCATGGCAGTTCAAGGTGAGCCTCGTTTGACCATTTCTGTCTACAATAACGCCTGTTGTTTTCTTTATCACCCCCGATGATCAGAGAGACTTTAACGAGCCACGTCTACTTTTTTTTTTCCAAAAAGGGACCACAAGATCAAACTTTCACAAGCACCTTGGTGAAAAAGAGAAAAAGAAAAAATAAAATGACACGAAAGAAAACAAATCAAACCAAAACAAAAACTAAACTGAGATGCCAAAAATAAATAAATTAATTAAAAAAACAAGCAGAAAGCAAAACAAAAAACAAAGCAAACTAAACTAAAATGCAAAACAAATCATTTTAAATGTACATTAAGTATAAATTGTAATGTATTATAAAATGGAAATAGTTGGATGGGAAAGTTAACTACAATGCATATTTTAGTTGAATGTATATTTTAACTTATAAACAAGAGAGCATAATAGTTCTAATAAAAAAGAACTATTAAATAACAGACCATATTGAAGTTGAACAGCATTGAAATGCCTTAGCAACCACTTAAATCAACCTAGAGAGTGCACAGCTCTAAACAATCAGAACTAGTACAAAATCAAAAACATATTAGAATTTATTCCAGGTTATTCTGGGAGATACCGCACACTTTCGCGCACACACAAAAAGTGGGAGTGAGAATTTCGATTGTGCTAAAAGATTCTACCGCAGATCTGTGACCAGTGGCAGGACAGTAACTCCCACATGGCCGCTCTCTCTGTGCTCACATTTGGGCATCTTCCCAATTAAAGGCAGATAAACAGCAGGGCTGTGCTCTCACCACACTCTCAGCAATTATCAGCTTGCCTCAATTCACTGTGGAAAGTGTTGTCTTCATTTGCAAAAACATGCTTTTTTTACTATTTTGCTAATGCGGATGACATGGAAACTAAATGAAACTGAGACAGCTGGTAGCAGCAAGTCCACAAAGAATAAATCAAGGGTGAATAAAGCCAATGTCAATATGGGCATTAGTGGAAATCTAATTATGGCATTTGTCCATCTGGAGAAACCTCATGAACTGCTCCATTCGCATCCGAGTACAGCCCTTTTCACCCAAAGACACATGTTCAATCATGTTTACTATGTAAATTTAGGAAGGGACAATGTACAGTCAGCCGGTCGTTATTGCAAAATGAACCCAGGCGGCGGAGCAGGGGTCTTAAATCACCCTGAAAGGGTTTATTTTGCCATAATGACCGTCTGACTGTACATTATCCTCTTTATTAAAAGTCTACTTACTAAATAAATGAATAAATAAATAGGCTTGAAAGATCGATTTGAGTTAAATAATTTAATTATGCGGAAACCGTAGAGTAGAAAAACAAGAAAAAGCTCTGCGGTCTTTAAAAAAAAAAACATTAATAAATTATAAAACGGACCGATCAGAAACAACTATTTCAGAAATGTGTAAAAGAAATAAACTACTACAGATACTTCTTCACTTTATGCCAGTGTTCTTCTTTTTCTCCAACTCTGCGTCCTTCACCTCGGCACCGAGTCAAAATATACCTTTGTTCATTGTACTGCTCACAATGCTTCCGGCAAAATTTAATTGCAAATCTACACTCGTAATGAAGTGTGATAATCAAGGATTAGGGCGGTGGATAAGGAAAGCCCAGATCACAACAGCTATATTCCACTTATTTCAGTCTTTCTGGAGCTCTGCCACCTTTGCAGAGAAGTGATTTTTACCCCCCTGATTTTATATAACTGGGGAAAGTCAGTTTCAAGATTTAAAATGAGGTCTAAAAATAGCAGTGTTTTCAAATACCTTCTCTCTCTAGAGGCACGGCTACATGCAGAAACCCTCCTGTTGCCTTTTGGGCTGTAAATTGACTTCACAAGCTGCTCTGCCAGAAAGCAGCTTTCCTGACACCTGCTGCCATCCATCAATCCAACCCTGGCCGAAGCTCGTGGAAACGGGCGGCCGGCTGAGCCAATTAGCTGCCGGGGTGAGCGTCGGGCACCGGTGCCAACCAGAGACCCAGCCAATTAGGGCCAGTTTCAGAACACTGGCACTGCATGTGGGCAGCAAAGGCTACAGAACTCAGTGAACAAGGGGGAATCAGCAGGGAGCCCAAGCCTAGAAGGAGGCGAGGGAAAACAGACACCGAAACACACACAAAGGGGGATTGTACGTTACACACCTAATTTACTGAAACTGAAACCAGCCATCCAAACACCCACACATTCACATGCTCAACATACACGGTTAGTCTTAGATTACCATAAATCCCAAAAATATGCAGGCCTACCTCACTGCACTGGCACAACATCATTTTGCAGAGTCACAAATTGCATCCATTGTTGGCACATAGATCTTAGTTTGCATTTACTGCCATTACAAGAGCTATTTGATATAATGGTGTTGAGGGAAATGTATTATATGCTGCATAATCCGCCAGCCGATTCCAAGTAATAAAATTAAATAAATGAATACATTTTTTTATTTATTTAGAAAAAAATATAAAAATGAAAGCTTAAAATAAAGCAGGTAACTGGTGATAAATTAAGGAAATAAAGTAGAAATTACTTCACAATTTAATTTTTGATTATTGTCAACATATTGTTTTCAGTGAATGAGTAAGCAGGATGATTACTGATGATCATTTTGATGTAAATAATTTAGCCTAGAAGACCTACTCAAAAGTTTCATTCAGAACTATGCAGTATGGGTTTTTATGGCCTTATTTCAGCTCCATTTTTTCCCAAAAAGTTACTAACCACGTACAATCTTTTTTTTTTTACATTTTTAGGAAAGGAAGGAAAGGAAAGGACGTGACATGTGGCCAGGTATGGTTGCCCATACTAGGAATTTGTGCTCTGCATT
>JAUCMS010000079.1:7214574-7226546 GCA_032357445.1 Enteromius radiatus
ACCGATAACCGATTATGGTAAAATGCTAAAATATCGGGGAAAATATCGGGAAATCGATATATCGGTCGATCTCTATTACACTTGCACAACACGTACTCTTCACATGCAAATCTTTTAGGCATTATTTTATCTCCATACAGAATGCAGAAAACTTCAGATCTTTAGTCAACATTAAAACTATTCAAATGGTTTCTATTTAAAAAAAAAAAACATTTGTTTTACAACATATGAAACATATTAGGAATACCAAAATTTATTTTATTTTAAAGTGAAGTTACATTAGAGTTATGTTAAGTTGAAGTTGTGAAACTAATTTTCCGGAAACCAAACAGATGGCTGCTTTTGGATGAAGGCTGAATAGTCAAAATGTCCAAAACTGTATTAAATCAAACAAAGAACTAAAGGACAAAACCAGCAAAAAAATATCAGATCATTAAGCTTGTAGTGTAAATGCAGTCTAATAGAGCTTCCACTGTCTATTTTGTTGCCAACAATAAATTAAACAACAATATTGACAACAAAAAAGAAAAAGCACTCAATGTTCTTGGCTGGATCATTTTAAGAGCTTTAATAAGCCTTCTACAATCAAAAAAAGAACATTAGTCTGAAAAAAATGAAAAACCATACAGCTAATTTTAATTACAGGCCTGCATCTCAGTCAAACTCAGACTGCACTGAATCACTATTAACGCATTATGTCTAATAATCATGCACTGAAGACTATGCCAATAATGTAATTAAGAAAAATTTGAAGGCTACATGTCATTGTTCCACTTTAATTAGTTAATATTCATATTAATATCGAACTTTTTAAATAAATCGATGAGTTTAATAGCACATTGGTATAATTTATTTCTCTAGTTGAAACTTTTTAAGTGAAAAACTTTTTTTTTTAACAAATCTCAAAAATAAGATTAAAAAAAGTTAATGTTTTTTTTCAGTGCTATGCCACACATCAAATGCTTTGAATCACAGTTTGGGAAGAATATGGTTATTAAAAAAAAAAAAAAAAAAAAAAGACCAAAAAGCACCAGCCTCAAAGAGGATAAAGCGGTCGTATATAAAATGAGATTTTGAATATGTTGCCTCATTTGAAGTTTCTAATAGGTGTGTGGCAGTAATAGTTCTTTGATGTTTTTGAGATAATCCTGTGGAGTTATTTGGAATTTTGAGCTGGAATGTTGAGAGACTTTATGAGCTGTCACCCGGTTCTCACAGTTGCCTAGCAACCTCAGCTGCACCATCAAGCAGGAGGTTTGATTTGTAAAGTAAACTCAGGCAAGATACAAACTGTAATCTGTATGCTGTGTTTTCAATCAAACAGCAGCTATGTAAAAACACCAAAACAAAGAAGCCAAAAAGGGCAATAAGGGAGGGTATAATTATAATGTTGCCGAAACAAACACAAACAAGTGTGTGCGATTTCCAAAGATGTGCTCCAAGTTCAATAAAAAAGTTTGAGCAATACCAACATACAAAAATAGTACAATAATATATAAAAATACTGTGGGAAGACAATGGAAACTCAACACCAACAATAAAAAAAATGTAATTAAAAAGACATTGCATACACACAGAAGCTTGTGAAAGTGCTTAACCTTCAGAAAATGTTGAATGTTTAAGAGATAAAACAAAATATGATATATTTTATTCATGTTGTATGGGTTGCATTTTTTTCCCCAAAATGTCTAAACAGAGATTTAAAAAAAAGAAAATCTATTTTAATATTTAGCCTTTTTTTTCATTAGTTTGATAATAATAAACTTGGATTTTTCATTTTTTTTGTTATTCAGCCCTTGTATCTTAATTATTTATAAATTTGACGAATGCAGCCAATAATTAACAGTAGTAATTAACAGTAATTAACAATAAATAACAAAAAATGTTAAATGTTTCTTACAACGCGAGATTGAGGAAAACACAGTATCTGACTTTGATCTCCCAGGCATCTGTTCCACTCCGAGAGGGCAGAACTGTCCTGCGGCAGCAGTTTCCTGTTGGAGATTTGTTGTGCCGCATCATACCACTATCGCGATGATATTGCCACGAGATCTCGTCACACCCCTAATGATTAATGTGTGTTAATTTAGCATGTATAATTTGACTTGCAACCAAACAAGAATGAGTAAACACAGAAAGAAAAATGAATAGTTGGTGTCGTCTTGTGTTCCTGTGTTTGTGAACACACACATCATTGAGCATTTTGTTCTCCTGAGAAAAGTGTGAGCAACTCCAGCCATGTCCAGTTTCAGTCTACTGAACTGGACACATATCAGCACAACACATCCATCATTACTTCCCTCTCTGGTATTGTGTGTGTTTACGCCATCTTCCAGGACTAAAAATAGGCCAAAAACGTCAAGTGAGCACAATAGTGTCACTTCCAGGGCAGAAAACACAGGCCACTCAAATCCAATTATGTTAAATGTAAAAAAAAATAAAAAAAAACGAATATGCAGCGATTACAATACCTATGCGCACCACACATTACCACACTTTCATAATAACACTGCAATGTCCTTCCTAATTGATAAAAGGTATAGTTCATTCAACAAAACAAAACAATTGCTGAAAATGTACTCGCTCTCAGGCCATCAAGATGTAAATGAGTTTGTTCACAGAACAGATTTGGAGAAATGTATTACACCACTTGCTCACCAATGGATCTTCTGAAGTGAATGGGTGCCATCAGAATGAGAGAATAAGAGTCCAAACAACTAATAAAAACCATCACAATAATCCACAAGACGCCAGTCCAACATTGTCATACAAAAAGCTGCATGTTTGTAATAAACAAAATCGATTAAGACATTTCTGCCTTAATTCAAAGCACTGCTTCTATTTATAACATTGCTTTCTACAATAAAAGTCATCTAATTTCAATCAGCAAAATCAGAAAAATATTTGATGACAATTTTGTGCAGTCATTGAGACATTGTGCATTATAGACTCAGGACGTTTTGAATTATTTGTATCTGCTGTTTGGATTCTCATTCTGACGGCACCCATTCACTGCAAGTGTTATACTGCTAAATTTCTCCAAACCTGTTCTAAAAAGAAAGAAAAAAACTCATCTACATCTTGGACAGCTTGAGAACAAGTACATTTTCAGAAATAAATTTGCTTAAATAAATGAGTTGTACCACCCTTTTAACAAACATTTTTTTAACTCTCAAAATACACTTTCCAATAAAATAGACCATTCAGAAAAGACCATGACCTTAAAATCAAATAACGGCAAAGCAAAAAGTTTCTAAATAATTCAAGCTATATTTCAGTATCCTATCTCACTCACTCCATCGCAATAAATAAACTATGCTTTGATAATGTCAGCAGGACAGTACCTGAACTATTCGGCTATCCTTCAGAGTCCTATGGCTATTTAATGTTACACGGTATCCATGCCGTGTCAAGGCTCATCTTAGAACAGGTCTGAATATCAACAGCTGTTGAAACCAGCCTATGTACTTAAGGGACCAGTATAATTTACCATTTTTTAAAGCCGCACACCTCTACACCTGCAGGAGCTGATCTCACTTCCCCTCTGCTATCCCACCATCTGTTGGCTCTCTCCTGCAATTTAATTCACCGCTTTATTCCAGACAAAACGAATTCTGACACGCCTGTACAAAAGTTATAGAATGTTTCCCTCTGCAATAGCATTTAAAGGAGCCATGCATTATTAATGATGCAAAATAATGTGCAAGAATGCAGGGTTTGAATATTTCATGAGCCTTCTGCGCCCCCTCCCTGGCTGCTGGTGGTGTGGTTGTTCCTTTATGGTTCTCGCTTGGTGGTGGTGGTGGTGGGGGGGGTGTTCCCTTAGGAAAAGACTAAGAGATGATGCTGTAATTGTCAAATAATGAATAAATGCAAAGCTGTGCGCCTGTAGCTTTAATTACATAATTTGTCTTGGCCAGTAGTGGAGCTTCAGCTGTGGATTCTGATGGATTCAGTACAGGAACTTTTTGTAAAATTACAATTATTGTTAGATCGCTTTCAACAGATATGAAAAGCTCCATCTCGTTTTGAAGTTGGAGGAGAAAAGTGAGGAATAAATAAAGCAAAGGGTGATTAAGCCACACAGTGACACGGATGAAATGAAAACAAACACACAAGCACCCAGCATGCCTCTGGGGAAATGCAACATACGCCTGTATTTCAGCTGTGAAATGATAGTGTGCAAGAGCTCCGGGCTGAATTTGTGACAATTAGTGAATTTAACATGTGGGCCTGTATCCTCATGCATGCACTAATGCATATATTAATATGCATATATTAAAGGGATAGTTCCGCCAAAAATGAAAATTCTATCATCAGGCGCTCAAATTCATGCTAGGACTTTCTTTCTTCTGTGAAACACGAAAAGGCAATTTTTGAAGGATATCTTGGCCAGTCTTTTCAATATAATGTGAGGGCTATCAGGCTCCATAATAACTAAAAAGCACCATAAACATGGTCTGTATGTGCTATATTTCAGGTTGTCAAGTCATTACAATAGCTTTACATGAGGAACGTTCACTTATAATCTTGACATTTGCATCAGTTCAAAAATTGAACGGATTGGGTTTTAAAGTTCACCTCTCAACAATTAACATTTTACTGGAGTTACGATAGACTACTTTTGAGATACTTTTATGGTGCTTTTGAGTCATTTATTAAGCTATGCAATTTCTGCCTTCCTTCACTTTCATTACAAATAAAAATAGAAGCCAGAACATTCTTAAAAAATTCATGCCTTTAACTGCTGTATATATCAACTACATAATTACTACAGACAGATGTTAGTGGAATAAATAAATAAAATAAGTAACTAACTAAACATACAAACAAATAAACAAATAAATACTCCATGGTTACCTAAATAAGTAATTAGCTCAATAGCTTAATAAATAAATACTATAGCTAAATAACAAAAGAAATAAAAAAAAAGAAAAATACTAAATAAATCAATAACAGCTAAACATACAAATATGAAAAAAAAAATCTAAATAAATCAATATGTGTGTCTAAAATTAAATTGGCTAAATAATTATGTGTATGGTTAAATAAATCATAAAAACAA
The DNA here is from genome assembly GCA_032357445.1 of Enteromius radiatus. Classification (NCBI taxonomy): domain Eukaryota; kingdom Metazoa; phylum Chordata; class Actinopteri; order Cypriniformes; family Cyprinidae; genus Enteromius; species Enteromius radiatus. The sequence continues at coordinate 7,219,640 of JAUCMS010000079.1, forward strand.
ATAAACATCTCATAACATGAATGGCTACATAAATCAATCAATAAACTAGATAAATGGTTAAGTGACTACTAAATAAAAAAAAAAAAACTACATACATACATACATCCATAAAGCAAGCAAGAAAGAAATAATGAGCAAAGGCAGTTGTTTGAGGTGAGGTCAGGGGTGGTGAGAATGGGTTCATGCCCTAAGATGCCCCCTTCTCTCTGTCTGTGTCCCTGAGGACTGTGTGTACTCTTTAGCGAGTCTCTGTGTGGATGAGAGCAGAGGTGTTTCTGCTGATGCAGCATTGTGCAGGTCAGCCAAGCCCAGTCTGTGCTTTTGATCTGCAGAACGGTTCTGCTCCAGTGCCTGCCGCAAATCTCTCATTAGAAAGGCCCGCAAAGGAGCTCATACACACAGGCCTGTGCAGGAAACACACACACACACAGACCTTCTGCAGTTTATCCACACACACACATATAAACAAGCAATTCTGAGCTAATAGATCATAGTGAACTCATATAGATTTGTTCATGTTCAGTTTAGAAAGGTGGACACCGAAAAAAGAACCACTCTGAGAAGTTTAATCTACATTTACACACTATAAAGCACTGCTTTTAAAGATATACACACACACAGGCAGACACATTTGGCTGTTGAGTCACGATGCGCACTGTTTTCCTAAGCATCCTGCACCCTGCATTTTTTAAAGACATTAAAACTTAAGAAGTAGTTTAACTTTTAAAAAACACAGCTTGAGACCCTTGCGTTCTTTTTCACTCCACTGCGCTCCATCTACAGCAGCAGTCGTTCAGGCAACTCGCCCACTAAACAATTTTGAAAATATGTAGTTTTCTGATCCTTAACCTCTTATGTTTAGCATATATTCACTCTCAAACAAAAGCAAACGGTTCCACGCAACAAAATACATTTTGCATCATGAAGCACACTTCTACCAATAAACAACAGATACTGTCTGATGAATGCACTCTTCCATCATTTATAGTTTCAGAACTAAGTTTAAGCAGATGGATAAGCAGGTGTGTAAGCATGTGTATAAAGGTTCATCAGAAATAGCAGCAACTTGTAAGCGCAGCACTGTGGTAGAGCAAGATTAACGGTGGGTATTACTGACCCTACCCTATCCAAAGCCAAACAGACATGGATACACACTAATGAAGGAGCTAAAAGGAATTAAAGCAGAAACACATGTGAAGAGGAAATGTGTACTTTAAATATAATCACACTTTATATGTATTTTCAATGAACCGCCCACAGCCCTGAAGCCAGCTAGATTAAAGGTCACTGCTAAATTAAGTTGGCGGGGTCTGACAAATCTACTACTGGATTCAGCTCAGAAATTCTGTTCCTCTAATGGCATTTGAGCATCACATGCCGATTTATCTCTCTGAGTAATTATGGAAATGCAGCTCACCTGTCATGAAAAAAAAGTACTAAGAAACATAAAATTAAATTAAATTAAATTAATAATAATAAAATTTAATTTTAGATTTTACATTATTATTATTTATATTCTAAATTAAAATGTAAACTAAAATAAAATGTAAAAATACTAAACAAAGAAAAAACAAACAAAAAAAATATGAAAACTAAACTAAAATAAAAAATACAACAAAAAATCAACAAAACAATACACCAAGCACCAACACCAACATAACAGCAAAACAAAACTGAAAACAATGCAAAGCAAAAGAAAGCACAAAACAGCGCAAAAAAAAAAAGGAAAAAACAAGCAAAGCAAAAAAGCTGTTAATGAGTTAACTAACTGTTCATCTGATTGAATTGGGAAAGTAAAAAATGAAGCAATGAAGAAAACATACAAACAGTGCCCCACCTAAAGGTGAGGTTGGAGATCGCCACTATAAGGTCTCCAAACCCAAAGCCAGAGGCTAATTTCACTCAATTCAATCCTGCGATCTCATAAGGAGACTTTTAAAACACAACACATTCTAGAGAAGACAGAAAAAGGAATGAAAGGAGAAATGGGAGTTGGAGAAAGCTAAATGGAAGACAACATTAAGGACAATATTGATTCTGTCTTTCCAAGCATGACATCATGGTCAATAAAGCCCCTACTTTCCCTTAATGGCGCTGCCGGGGCGATGGGATGGAGCACTTTGCCTCAGTTGCCTCAACAACAATGCTGTAAAACAACACACCCTGCCCTTAAATTTACTTTTATGGCCGACAGAAAATAAACTTCCTGTCAATAGCAATTTCTGCAGGTCAGAGTGTTGGCCTTGTTGAGAATAACAGTATAAGAGGTACTCGGGATGACAAGGACATGAGACTCAAAGCTGGCACATCCATCACAAGCTTTAGATGAATAAAATGGAGTGAATACTTAAGGAACTTGCACTTTATATGAGTAAAGTGTGGTGGTTCAACTAAAAGGTTTGGAAAACGATGACCGTACATGACGCACAGATATTAAAGGCCAAATGAACATCACAGTCCAGCCACCTACCTGCAGACAGAGAACAGGACAAAAATGGAAAGACTAAGCTCTCACCAGTAGAAGCTAATAGATCATAACATATGAAGAAATTAACTCCACCCTGACTCTCGCTCCCACACTTTCATGCATGATTAATTGCTTTCACAAAAAAGAAAGAAATAGGGAAAAAAGTGAGTGTGATGTGCCCAGAAAAGGAGGCAAGTGGATCAAGACAAAGCACTGACAGGTCTGTGTCCCAGTTTGACTGTTGAGGAGACAAAAATCTCATTAAAGCACACAGCTTCTCTGCATCTTTTACTCTTAAATTTGTCCCAAGGTGTAGCAGAAGTTTCCTCATAAAAAGTCCTCATGTTAAACCATAGGAAGCAACATGTTATGATATAAATGTAGATTTTTGTAGATGTAGTCTTTTGTTCAAAAACACTTACATTTGAAATAATGTATAAATAAATAAATTATTTTAAAAATCATTTTGAGACATGCCACCGTCTAAAAGGAAAAATACAATATTTTACTTGAATGAATTTTTTTTTCAATTTTTTAATAGTTTTAATATTTAGCATTATGCATATGCTAATATTTAGGCAATGTAAATTTACATACTATACATTTTAAAATATTTAAAAATGATTGATTGTAAGTTGTTTTTCCAGAAGCACCTGTCCACAAAACGCTAAAATAAAAAACAATATATATATAAAATTATAATTTATAATTTTTTTTTCAGCTTTCATTAAAAAAAACTTAACCCAAATCTATACCTAGAAATCCAATAAATCAAACTTCATGTTTGACAATATATATAATATATAACACAAAATCTGAAGAAGAGACTTATTTAAATATTAAATAATCCATATATTAACACCTTGACATTCTGTACTCAAAATAAAATTTAAAAAAGTGACCGTTTTCAAACTATTTTCTCAAACGCTTATGTTAATTGTTTGCACCATGGCCAGAGTTCTCTGACTACTTAAAGGGATAGTTCACCCAAAAATGAAAGCTTTGGTAGCTTTTTGCCAGGTCAGAAACCTCACAGCTTTCATCAAAAGGGTGAATAATTCAGAATGTTCATTTTTGGGTGAAATACCCCTTTAATCATTGTGTGTGGGCTAATTCTCCAAACAGAGATGTATGATTTCTAAGGACACCAATTACAGACAGGAAGAACTGATCTGAGCTGTTTGGTGGCTGTTGGTATAATGTGTGTAAGAACAGTATTAATGCATGGATAGTCACCACTGTTTGAGCTCCTCCTGTGCCTTTCTCCTCTCTTCCTCCAGGCCCTTCTGCAGCTCTGCAGCGATCTTCCTTCTCAGTTCAGACTCATCCACTAAACAAAACACAAAACGTGCACATTAGATGCTGAGCTACTGCTCATAAGCCATATGGTTATTTCAGAGCTTTTGATTTTGTTGTTGCATTTCATAAGAAGCCCAAAAATGGTAATGTCCTGTGGGTAAAAAAAAAGTTTAATATAGTATTGTACACTTGAAGTATCTTTGAGGCAAGTTTGTACTTGGTGGTAAAGAAGTTTGTACACGTGTACAGTGAGGTAGGATGGTATTTTGAGCCCTCAGGACGTCTCTGCCTTATGAGGCAAAGCGAGAGAAACTGAAATACAGAGGACAGGGGTCCTATACGCCTATGCACTGACAATGACTATAAAAATCACTTTCAAACACACACACTTCAAAAAATACACTTCTCACAACTTAGTGTTGATATCAACACCGCCACAGTCAAACGTGTCAGTGTGTGTCCTGTTCTTTATCTGGATGGCTAATTGTCCGTGAAAGCACACTGGAGATATAAAATGGCTAAACTCGTAGCTGCCAGTCGAAAAAGGCAGGGGTACTCCAGAGGCCTGGAGCTACAGCATGACAGGACGTCCAAGTGTTTTGCAGATAGAGAGGCATACAACTAACATTTAGACTAAAAAAATTACAAATAGAAAAAATAAATAAATAAAAATACTAAAGCTATCATTCCTCACAGACAGGTTTTACTTAAATCAAAAAATATTTAAAATCAGTTATTTCTGAATTCACTAACTTATTAAGGGCTAGATTGTTCAGCTTTTTGGCAAACATGTTTCTGTAAACAACACACATTAAATGAATGCACTTTAAACTTAAACTATTGTAATCAAGGTTTGTATCTACATACAGAGGTTTTAAAACATTGAAAACTTTGTTAACGTGAAAGAAGCAAGCAATAGCTGCCATTAGTTTAAAGTGATGTTTTCGAAGCAGCAGCCGGAAGTAGCAGTCACTATGGGTGCCATATGGTTTGGTTGCATAACAATGTTCATTTTAGAAACAATTTGAGACTGTAAAGCCGAGAGGGGAAACCTGTTGGGAGAGAACACTTAAAGTTATCACATACACCAACCTTCTTCAAGACTAATGAGAAATCCTCCTGTTGCCGTGACAATGCTGAAGAGAAAAGCTAAATTAATTGCAGACACTGGCAAGGCATTAATCTAACAGCAGGCTAGCATAATGGATACAAGCAGACAGGTGCTGTCTAAACCCCAAACCCACTAGATACCATCAAATTAAAGATATAGTGAGATAACGGACATCCGGCACCACAACTAAAACCAGGAGATCTTATTTTTATATGTAACAGTTTACTTTCCACTTGAACCCTTTGACTGCAGTCCTTCCATAACACAAACGATCATCAGAGAATACACAACATATCCACTCGCAATGTTTAAAGCACAGATGCAGAAAATGGAAAGGATGGTGAAGAAGACAGAAATTTGTAATGTTGATGAGTAGAGGTTCCAGCGATATTAGTTCTGAATTCCTGATACTGATAACTAGAGAATAGGACCCATAGGCATAATAATAATGTGGGTCTCATTCTATAACTGTATAATTTCATACTTTTTGTGCAAAATATTTTACATGTAAAAATTCCATACATATTTAAATATAGTATGCAATGATAGTGTGACTCTGTGTTACCATCCAAACTTTACAGGGAAAAAAAAATAAATAAAAAGTCCTCACACACTAGTTCTTTTTTTCCTTTTCTATCAGGCTAACGACTTTTCTTCTGTGTCACACATTCATTCACGATCTAGGTTCCCATAATTCATTAATTTAAACTGGGCTTTAATATTTAAAAAGGACCTAGAAAGGATTTCAGTGGATTCAAAGGATAACCAGCTCATATGTTAAAAAACCATCTGAGAGTCTTCAGGGGGTTTTCGCAGGAGGTCACCGAGAACTCCAGAACGGTATTAACCGTCTGGGTGCCCGTGTCAATCCTGAGTGAGAAGAGGAATGCTTAAAGATGAAAAACTCATCATCCTTTAGATATTTTTCTCTCTTTTACTCCCTCCATCATTCTCTGCTGATATTTAAAAAAGTAGCTCCTGGGCAGTCGGAAGGGAGATAACAGACAGAGACAAATTGCATGTCTCATAAGATGTTTCATTAATCTCCAGACCTGAGAAGAGGAGAGGAAGGCGGAGCTAATCTAAACCATTACACGTTGCTCACGATCCAACTTAAACGAGTCTCAACATCTTTCCACACACATAAAGAGGCTCCCGGGAATATCAAACAAGGTGATCTTTCTTGTCCTCAGCCTACACTTCCGTCTTCTTCACGAATTTCATGGAAGTTTTCATGAAACATCATGCAAATGGGGCTAAAAGATCATTTCATTATGGCGCATCACATGCAGCAAGAGCGTCCCCCGTTTTTTACTCCAGAAACTTGTTGCTGATCTTCAAGGAGATACTTAATATGTAACGGCAAGAAAAGTGTGTTTATGTATGGCTGAGACAAAGAAGGATTTGTGTGAAGGTAATTAGAGTGTAATGGAAAACAGTGTGTGGGCCCTGCGTATGAATATTCATGGTATGCTGAGAACGTGTAGGAGGATCAACCTTGACCACCATCTAATCACCACGCGCAGAGACTCTGCTGTGATTTAGCGATGGACTCGATCATCCACAGCATCTCTTAATACCTCCACTCGTGGGCGCACATAATCAATGTCCCTCATTAAGGTCACAGCCTTTGACCTCAGGAGATAAGCTGAGCCTCTTAAGGCAAGAAGAGATGTGACAAAGAGACCAAATTTAAAGAGTGATTCATCTGAAAATGTCACTGCATTTAGTTTGGTTTAATGTTTCGGTATGGTCATTTTTAATAGCTACAAAGTTTAAGTAAGAATTGTTTGGTAATTGTTCACCACTTTGTCGAAAAGCAGTCGAATGATGTGAGTGTGAATAAATTATGTGCTATCAAAAGATTAAATCACATTCAAAATAAATGTTCTTGTTTAAATAATAATCTAGTGTGCACTGTCTATATTTATATTCAGAATTTATCATTTATACTTAGGGATGTTAACCGATGACCGTTTGACCGGTGGTTGACCGTATCAACGTTAACCGGTCAAAGTTGTCGGTAGTCG
>JAUCMS010000079.1:7230880-7253846 GCA_032357445.1 Enteromius radiatus
TCCGCTGATTATAGAACCGGATTTACTCACAAGATGCGCAATAAATATCGCGCGATGATTATCGTGCAGCCCTAGTAACAATAGGTGTCCACCAAAGAGTCTTTTTTTTTGCTTGATAATGGTGACTCCTGTTGTTTTGAACTACTTTATGTAAACCCTCAAAACCATGTAAAACAAAACATTTTTAAAAAGGTTGTTAAAAAAAAGTGTGAATAAGTTGCCAGCTGAAAAATAAACACCCAAAAGCAAATACAGCACTAGTATCAACTAACATAAACAGCTGTGTGAAGGGTGACACTACTGTATATAGGGGGCGTGAACACTGAGCAGTGCTGTCATGGTTGGCATTGTGATGTTTGAACTGCAACAGGTGTTTGCTAAACGAATTCCTCTTAGGTAGGATGCTTATGAAATGCATAACCTTGTATAGCAGCCTAACTTGGTTTTCCAGGTCAGCTGAAGTAACGTTACGTGTCCAGTCAGGGACAGAACGTTTATTCAGTTATGTTATGTAAGTTAAGACTATTAGAGGCCTTTATCACGATCCTGCGCATGCATTCAAATCACAGCAGAAGTGAATTAAAGCCATGCGTCAGTATGCGTGATGTGCCTTTGACAGGTGGAGAAGAACAGACATGTGTGTCACTCACCCTTATGCCCTTCACTATCGTTATGTTCTCATTCTCATCCGACTCAAAAGACACGCGGCGCGTGCTGTTGTTGGCTCCCATTCCTGGTCAAACAAGCCTGCTGGTGTTTAACCAGCTAGTTCATGTAAATTTGATAAGTAGTTATGAACTCCAAATAGTTGGCAGCGAGTTGCTACGCGCGAGCACCAGGGCCGCACGCTCCCGTTTAGAAACACACAGAACTTCCGCGTTTAGCCCCCCCCCCCCATCTGCCACAGGCGAAGAAAGTCGATTCTCATTGGTCAAGCGCAAGTGCTTATTGTCTCTATTGGACAACATAAATAGAAACATACATACGTACACACACACACACACACACATATATATATATATATATATATATATTTATTTATTTATTTATTTTCAAAATGTTTTCAAAAATATTCGTTTACACACACACACACACACATATATATATATATATATATATACACACACACACACATTTTTTAAAGAATATATTCGTTTTTTTATTCATATTAAAAGTACAATATACGAAATTATGTCTGTTTTGGAACAGAATAATTGTAATGAATTTGCTGTTATTTTTCAACAGGTCTGTGGTCATAGGCTGAATCTAAGTTGTAAGGTTTGTAAGGTTTCATTATACAATTCTAGTAAAGGAAAATAGAAATAGAACACACTTCATTATTAACATTTATCAAACAAAAAAAGCACTAGTAACTAGCATACACATACAAAACTTTACAAACTTTACACATGCATGTGTGTGCATTTATATATACATAATAAATATATTAAATGTAATAAATATACAATATAGAGTATAATAAATGCATTATGTGAAAAAAAAAATGTAATGCCAAAAAACTTGAAGATATATGATTTGTGTAAAACAGATATGGTAAAGGCACCATTCATGCGTTCTGTCTTAGAAGCACTTAACAGTATTAGGCTAAAACTGGAAAAGATGTTCTTGAAGTCCTCATGTCAAATTGGAGCTGTGGGCGTTTAGAGATGTGGGTCTTCTGTCCTTTAGTGGGTGGCTGTCTTTGTCTACATGCCCTCAGGTGTCATCATGACAACCTTTTATCCTGCACAGGTGATGAGAAATAACCTCAGTCCGTGTCATCAGCAAAGGACAGTAGATTGCCCAGAAATGATGGGCCTTAGAGGAAGCAGATAAGAACTTCTGGATCTGACTAGGCTCAGAGGAGCTAAAAGAAAAATAACCTCAGAGTCGCCATGATTGTTTCCTTTTTTGAAGGGGCACAAAATTGGCCACTATGTTATCTCTGCTGTCCACGGACACATCAGTCAAAGAGGAGACTGCCAGATCGACCCTTTCCCACACAATCAATGCCCTTTCCTCTGTGGTTTGTTACAGAAGAGATCGTCAGGAGATAAAAGGGAACAGGTCCAGAGCAATATATCCTAGAAACAAAAAGCAATTAACAACCTACACCTTTCGCTCTGTCTTTCTCCCTCCCTGTATGACTGGGTTGTAAAAGAATCTTTCACTTTCTGCCAGATCTTTTGATTGAACCAGTTCACAAAACTGATTTGTTCCAGATTAAATGTACGTTAAGTTACTTTTACTGTATTTTATTTCAAAATGAATATTTTCATTTAAAAGATGTAATTGAATTTTGGTGTGTAATATATAAAGTCAGCTATATATAATGAATAAATAAAATAAAAAAACTGAAAAGCTGAATTATGGTTGCTTAAAATGAAATTGGAGAAATGGGACTGTTTGTTATTTTAAAAAAGTGATAATAAACAGCAGAATAAAATAACAGTTATATATAAACGACAGAATATTCTAAGAGGATTACAATTAGGCTTATTTAACAAAATAATTAACTAAATCATATTAGCCTATATTATCGAATAAGTATTACACAATAGAAAAATTTAATATTCAAAGTAATTTAAAGAATTCAAAAATATGCCAACTTCTTTTTTAAATATAATTTATGGATGTACAAACGATTGTTTTTAGCAAAAAAAGACTACATTTCCCTACAAGCTGTATAATCAGCTGATTTTGCTGAAGGCGGCTTCCCATTGGCTGAAGTTCGTCACGAGGTGTTTGGGTGTAGTAGCGGAAAGATGGCAGCTGACACAGGCAGATACAGGAGCGCTGTCTCCAAAAGCAAAGACCCCTCTGGTTTACTTATATCTGTAATAAGGTGAGCACGATATGTTTACAATATCTGTGTCAGCCACCTTGACTTTGCCTGCGTAAAATCTTCGCACCCGTATTTTCTAAGGAAAACGACCAGAATGAATAACCGCTTAGCATGTTTGCTAACGATACATCCTGTTATTGTTTCATATTTTGTTATTATACACGTATGAGTTGTGTAACAACTACATCTTAAGAACCGGTATGTTGCATTAGCTAAAGTTGATACTTTTCTGTGAGGTCTTCTGAATGACAGAGTGTTTGCAGGCGTACTTCAAAACGTGTTTTCATGGAAAGTGCTTATGTTTTAACAAGGAGTTTCAAAACCGAGGGAATCTAGGAAACTGTTTACAGCACTATTTGAACACCATAAAAGGAGTCTGATTGTTTGTGTTGGTTGTCAAGACTTAAACAATACGATCACAACATGCAGGTGCAATAATATGAAAGTACAATGATAGAAAGTCGTATAGAGTGCAGTGGAAAATGTAGTGTGTGTATATTGTTAGAGTTTGCACAATTGTTTTATGGAAGCTGGCATGTTGACAGGAAGTTCTTGTACATATAGTAGGCTTTTGTGTCCTTGAGGCTAATTTGATCAAGATAGATGTCAGCCAGAACCCAGTATATTAAGGCTTATAGTTACAGCACATATTCATGACTTTTGGTAATGCCTGTTTGAGTTGTAATGAACGTTTTGCCCAAATATTACTTTCTCAGCATCAAACCTTGACTTTACATATATTAAACCTATTTTCTTCCGTTGAGCTAAGCTGAGCTGATAAGCTGTCAGAAATCCATCATTCTGCTTCACAGCTCTTTTATCTCTTTTTTACACATCAGCTGGTTCCATTATGATGTCCTGTGGGCAATCGAGTAAGGTCAAAAAAGAGCGAGTCTATGGGCCGAAGCTATATCTACATGATCTGTGCTTCACTGCAAGCTTGAAGGGACTTTTCCCTATTGAATACTGGCTCTCAGACATTCTTTCTCTATCTTTCTGAGCTCCAGAGACGGGAATGAATGTAATGAGCTCTTTTGGGAGGTTGTGCTGCCTTCCTTTACTCTGATTTAAAGCCACACCTCTGTGGAAATGAGTCAGGACAGACTTTTAGAGCTGAGATGTGATGTCTGGCTGTCTGCGGTCTGGGACATTGTTGGATTGGCACCGGCCCCAGGAGGTCTTCTCGAGTGGGTGGGCTTCTGATGATGGATTGTTGTGAAATTGTGTTGTGATGGCCAAAAATCCAACTACTTCTGTCTGAAAGTTTGCAACATAATGATGACAGCATGAGTTTAGATTGAGTGCAGCCTTGGCTCTGGAAGATTTAAGTGTACTGCAGTCAATCAGGATTTTCCAGTGTGAGAAATAGCAAGAAGGCCAAAGCCAAGATGCTAGAGAAATGTCATGGTCATTCAAACGTGTTCTTACTTCCCAAAAAACAAAAAAAGTAGTATCCTTGATTTATTGAATTGCATGTTGTCTTGGTTATATAACGTTTATATACAATAAAAATATTGTGCTTGCTCATGTAGGGTAAATAAAATGTTAATATTATTTTTAAAATAATTATATGTACTAATTTATTCTTAAAATAAACACATTTATTTAAAAATAACTAATTAAATAACTAAATAATTAAATAACTGCTCCGGGTGTGTGTTCACGGTGTGTGTGTGTGTGTGTGATTGTTCACTTCTCACTGCTGTGTGTGTGCACGTTGGATGGGTTAAATGCAGAGCACAAACTCCATGGGTCACCATACCTGGCCACAAGTCACTTTACTTATTAACTAACTGAATGAATTATTCATTGATTCATTCACATTATTTATGTACCCCAATAAACCAGGCAAAGATGTGATAATGTAATGTAATTCAATTTATGAAATATTTATTATTATTATTGGCTGTATATATTATTAGTATGTTTTTGGAGAATTTAAGGTTTGGTACAGTTTGATGTATCATGTTTACTATCTTTTGGTCAGGACATTATCCAGTAGTGAGGATGTGCAGGACCGAGAGACGGAGAAGGGCCGCTTGGAGGAGGCGTATGAGAAGTGTGATCGTGATCTGGATGAGTTGATCGTTCAGCACTACACAGAGCTCACCACAGCCATCCGAACCTACCAGAGCATCACAGAGAGAATCACCAGCTCTCGCAACAAGATCAAACAGGTGTGCAACACATTATCCTATATTATATTGCTATGTTATGTTATATTATTATGTTATGTCATATATTGCATTGTATTATATTATAATATTGGCTTGCTGGGCTTCAGTGTAAATATGTGGATCAACATTTAACAACATTTAAAAACAAGATTTATCATCATTTAAAAAAGCATATAGGCCTATATATGAGCAAAGCGGACAATTAAATCTTTAATGCCATAAAAATCATGACAATAAAGTGTTTCAGGTCCCCTGTATAATAACATATTATATATATTATAACATATTTCCTTTATAATATTTTATAAATAAATTAATATAAATACTAGAGCTGTCAATGTAAAAAGCAGTATATATTTAGCAGTTATATATTTATTTTCCTATATTTGATATTATATCTAAATATATTTAATATGTAAACAAAACATATTTTCATTAAATATATACATGCATGTGTTTGTATTTTAAATGATTAATCATTTGACAGCTCTAATAAATACATATATAATAAGAACATTAACATGATATAGGCAAACATTTTGTTGTCAATTTCGAACTATACTGTGATATATTTTTTCCATTGATAAAGTTGCATAATTTAAAGGAAATAGAAATTCGTGGTAATTTTATAAATATCTTTAATGCCATTTTTAACCCATTTAACGCATTCTTGCTGAAGAAAAGTATTGATTTCTTTTATCTCTATCTGTTTTTTCTTCACTGACCCGCAGAGAACCTTCAGGTTACATGGTTAAAAACCCTAATTTAAGGTAGACAAACAATGATTTAGAGTTGTATTTTAATAATATAGTCACGTAGCTGCCAATTGCACAGCAATACATCTTCATGCTGTCAGTCTGTTTGTTTATGGCTGATTGAAATAACTTCTTCACGCGCAGGTTTTTTTTTCTGGTCAGCAGCTGGCGGAGATGAAATGCAACTGCTGCTTTTCTTTGTAGCCCACATAGTTCTGTGATAACCTACCAATACGTAAACACACACAAGCTGCATGCAGCCTGATATAATACTGGCTATAATACCCCGGGAATGATTTATGAGAGATAATTAGAGGGAAAATAACATGCGGTAGCAGTTTGATGCAAAAAGGGAAATTAAAAACAAATCAACAGCTATTTTTTGTATAAACGTCGCTCTCAGCCATGCGGTCTGATGGGTCGTCCCTCAGGCTTCTGTAATGATGGAGGTGTAAGGCTTTTCACACACACACACACACTCGCCGCAGAGAACATAGAGAATAGCATTTCTGTCATGCTGCTGAAGTATTTGATGAGAAGTGCCCAGGGACCCCCAATCGCCATCTTTACTCATTATTATTTAAAGACGCAGGTGACCGAGTTTGTTTATTGCACTCTTGAAAGATATGTTTGAGTCAAGGACTCAAAAAAACGTTTCCCTGTGTGTCTCAATTTGTGTGAAAGTAGGAAAATGGAAGACGTAAACCCAACACAGCCAATGAAACACAACAGTGTTCATTAATTTTGCTGTTTGTTTATCCAGCTTTGGGATTTGCTCACGTTTGTTTGTGTTTTGTAAGCTCTTTTAAGAACATTAAAAATGAACTAATTACTACTTCTTCTACCCACCCCCCCACTCAAAACATGGTGTGCCATCGTGAAAGAATCATTAGGAATCACTAGTAATTGTCTTCGATGTCTGAAATAATATCCTTTTAAATTAGCCACTAAGCTCTGGTTTTAATCTACGGCAAAATGTTTGTTTATCATCTTCTCCCCTGCTGCTGACACGCTTGAAAATAATTATGCAAAGAAGAAAGCAGAGCCGTGAAGCTGCGAAAACTGCAAAGCTGATGCTTGTGTTATCAAGTGTGAACTTTCACCTTCTCCTGACATGGTGTGTGTGGGCTGCTCTCTGCTCAGGTCAAGGAAAACCTGTTGTCGTGTAAGATGCTTCTTCACTGTAAGCGAGATGAACTGAGGAAGCTGTGGATCGAGGGTGTCGAGCACAAGCATGTCCTCAGCTTGCTGGATGAGATTGAGAACATCAAACAGGTCCCTCAGAAGTTGGAGGCATCTATGGCCAGCAAGCACTACCTGCACGCCACTGATATGCTGGTGAGTGTGTTTGAATGAGTTGGTACTAGAGGACATTTTATTCATTATTCATTGCAGGTAAATGCTACATGTGTTGTTTCAGCTTGACCTCTTATTTATTTAAAATAAATATATAATAATTTGAGTAACTAATTTTATTGCATGCTTCATTTTATTTATTTGTTTATTGCAATTAATCACATACAAAATAAAAAAAGTTTTAGTTTACACAATGTGTGTATGCTGTGTATATTTATGGATATATAAATACAAACACATGCACGTATATATTACTATGTGTTACAGTATGTTTATATATATATATATATATATATATATATATATATATGTATGTATATTTAAACACGTAATAATAGGCAAAACTATAAAATACTATATAATGTTTTTGAATTCAATTGTTTTTTTTTAACTAATTAAACTAATATATAGTTTTGATATTTTCCTTTATATGTGAAGATCTTTTACATTATGAGAACATAAATTTAGTTGTAATTGATATTGTAAAGACTTAAAATCTTTTAAAGTTTAGTGTAAGTACATTTATAGAAAAATCTATTTCACATAAGTTCTTTTGAGCTTTCAAATCGAAGAATTGTAAAATAAAGTTGGTGTAAAAAAAGTGTAAAAAGCTTAGTGACCCAAAACTATTGAACAGTAGTATGGTGGAGAGTGGCATGAAGTTATTTAGGAGTGCCACCTGCGTGGTGTGTCAGGAGAATGTGCGCTAACATAAAAAGTGACTTATTCAGTTATGCAACTCTGATCAGGAGTTTCTTTCTCACTGCATTAACCAAAGCTCATGGGCCTGAAAAAATCATCAAAATAAGAATGTGAATCTCCAGGGTTTTTTTTTTTTTTAAGATCTTTTTTTATCAGGTATTTGATCACACTGTTTCCTCTCAACAGGGGAAATCAGCTGTGGTCAGAGATGACAAGCTTCCTTCCCGCTTTCTCAGGTCCCTCAGGTGTTCTTCTCCTCCTGTGTGTGTGACTGTGTTAAATCCGATGAGGAGTGTTGGGACTGCCAACAGAGATTACGCTGTACACGGTGTTTCAATTTGCAACTCTCGTCTGAAAACACTCTCTCTCACTTTTTGTCTGTTAGATACATGAACACATATGTGCCCCCCAACTCCCCCCTTCAGAGACACATTAGTAACTCTTGTACCTGTCAGTCTGTTTAACCTCTCTAGTGTCTGCTTTTCAGATGAGTTGTCATTCATTACCTAACGTCTGTTGAATTGGCCTTTCCTTTCCTTTCCTTTCCTTTCCTTTCCTTTCCTTTCCTTTCCTTTCCTTTCCTTTCCTTTCCTTTCCTTTCCTGTCCTTTCCTTTCCTTTCCTTTCCTTTCCTTTCCTTTCCTTTCCTTTCCTTTCCTTTCCTCCTCTTCTTCTTCTTCCTCCTTGTACTATAATTTTCTTCTCTTTTTTTCTTCATTTTACTCCCCCTCTCTTCATTTCCTTTTCTGTTCATAGCTGCCAATTCCTGTCTTTTTACTTTTCCTTCCTCTCCTTTTTTCCCATCATCCTCTTCTTTCCTTCACTTAACCATTCCACTCCCTCTCCACATTTCTTTCATCTCCTTTCCTCTTTCTATTCCTTTCATGTCCTTAACTGTTCCTCTTACTCTGTTCTTTTCCTTTCTCTCCTTTTTGCTCCTTCCCTCTTCCTCTCATGTCCTTAAAGGAATAGTTCACCCAAAAATGAAAATACCGTAATCATTTGTTCACGCTTAAGTAGTTCCGAACACAAAGGAAGATATTTTGAAGAAAGTTTGTAACCAGGCTGTTTTGTGTCACCATTGACTTCCATAGGTTTTTTTTTTTGTTCCTACTATGGAAGTCAATAGTGGCCAAAACAGCCTGTTACAAACTTTTTTCAAAATATCTTCGTGTTCGGCAGAACAAAGAAATTAATACAGGTTTGGAACTACTTAACTGTGAGTAAATGATAACAGAATTAAAATTTTTGGATGAACTATTCCTTTAACTTTCTCTACTCCTTCCCTTTCCTTTCGTTTCCTTGTCCTCTTTCTGTGTTTAACAATTCTCTATTGCTGTTCTTTTGCATAGTCTCAGTTGCAAATTGAAGTGTCTTCTCAACTAAACCGTGTTTGGCAGTAAGACCTGTAAACAGGCACACTTACACACGCTCAGCTGATCCTGCTGGTATACACCGTGGCTCATGCAACCCTCATTTGCATGAACAACTCCTTGACTTGTGTGACCCCTCCTCTGTCTGTCAAAAGCAATGCACAAAGTGTACAGTGATGGTCCTCCAGAGCACTATCAACAGGCCATTAGCTTCCCTCTAATAAAGCACATTCATTCAGAGCCGTTTTGATTTATTCACTAAATATAAACAAGCAGTAGCCACTGCAGGGTAGTTTAGTGCAGAGGGAGAGAAGAGGTAAAGGCAAAGAGAAGACTAGAAATACAAGTTGATGCAATAAAAAAGATCAAGAGAGAGAGTGTGTGAGAGATTAAAAGAAGGATGGAAGGAAGAAGGGAAAGGTTGCATAGAAGATCAAGGCTCTGGGACATATGAGCCAGGTCAGGTGAATGAAATGAGGAAATTGAACTTATCAACCACACAACTGCTTCAGATTCAGTTTGCAAATGTGGCAGCATGGCAAGTAGCTGCTGATATGGTGCAGATCCAGGACAGCATTAAAGCTAAGCCTGAGGGGACTACCTGGACTCGTTCTCCATGTTAAGTTGCATTTGTTCTTCATTTTACAGCTTTAAATTTCCCTGCACATGTGTATGAGGAGTGGATGAAAAACAGATACACAAAACAGAACAAAAAAGCCAGTTAAAAAAAGTAAAATAAAAATATCAATCAATAAAAATATCAATCAATAAATATATATATATATATATATATATATATATATATTATTATTTTTTAATATTATATGAATTATTCAAGATTTATTGATGATTGTTTTTTAAAATTCTTTTTAAAGATTTATTCATTCATTCTTGGGAATTGTATTCATTACTAGAAATGTATTTATTTTATATTATTTAGAGATTTTTGAACAACGACAAAAAAGTAGTAAATCTCTTTGTGCGAAAGAAAGAGCAAGCTTACATATTCATTTGGTTTTCTGGGTTTTTGCATCATTTTCTCACTTTGTGTTCACTGATAAGCTCCGTCTCACGCCTCATTCAACCAGCAGCCGCATACTTCATTATGCTCTCTGCAGGAGAGCCACACACACTCAGCAGAGTGAATGTTCAGCGCCACTGCGGTCCACCACGCTGCATTCTCCCTCTTTTAATACCTTGATTGGACGAGAGTTGTTATTGTGCTTTATCGCTGTGGATTTTGATGGGCGGGTGGGACATGTGCTATTATGTGATCCTGGAGCGCAGCAAATTTAGGAGGTTTTACAACAATAGATATGCCTGGAACACATCACTTATTCAGCAACTAGCAATGAACAAGCTACATTGAGATTTGAGTTTCGAACCAGTATACTGTGCCCTAAATAAATACTCACATACTTCACCATGTTTATAAATGTATGAATCTTTTATTTTATTTTATTTTTAGTCTCCAAACATTAATGGTGTCACCAAATATTATATTATATTCAGCTCCATCCTATTATTTAACATGATTGCACGTCGACATAAAGGCAGGTGGAAGCTTTAAGTGTGCTGTTGTGTATACAGGTCTCAGCGGTGGATTCTCTTGAAGGACCCCTGCTACAGGTGGAGGGTCTCAGCGACTTGCGATTGGAGCTCCACAGCAAGAAGCTCAACATCCACCTGGTACTAATCGATGAGCTCCATCGACATCTCTACATCAAGTCCACCAGTCGCGTGGGCCACCGAGGAAAAGACAAAGACAAGAGCCGGTGAGTTACTATAACATATTGAAAAGTGTATTCATTAGATCCAGCATCAATTCAGATCAAAGATATGTGGGCTTTGTATTTAAACACAAAGTAGATCAACAATATTACAAAACGTGAATAATATCAAAAATATTCCTCAAAACATTTGATTCAGGATGTGGCAGCAAAGCGAAAGCAATTACCTTCAGAGCGGCAGAGTCATTTCTCAGCTTTAGATTAATTTACCTTCGCAGGTTGCTGGTGGCAGGGCGCACAGCTCATCTAATTACTGTGTGTGTACTTTTTAAAAAGAGCGACGTGCTTTCTTAAACCAAACATCCCATGAGTCATTGCTGTCTGATCATTAATAAGGGTGTGGATTATGCCAGACAGAATAACTGATCAGACTAATTAAGAATGCAGGCCTAAATATGGGCCAGAGCTGCTGTAAACCCTAGCTAGTTTGACATTCTAAATAAACTTTAATTAGTCAAAGGGGCGACACATAGAAAATGCGTTATGCATCTTCGCTAAAGTCTGTTTGGATCTCGGCATAGTCCTGCTTCACTTAATTAATAAGCGGAGTGATTGCGTTATCTTGAAGGGAAATCACAATATTAATTCTTTATTGAAGGCTTTGTTCACCAGGGTCTTAAATCATTAGCTTGTTGGTAAACAAAGCCTCTCTGGCCCTGTTGCCTCCTTCTCACCAGTGTTGTGTAATTAGCTGGTTTTCCTGTCCCTGTGTACAGGGCCTGGCCGCCGTGGCTCTGATGCCGGCGTTCAGTGCAAACAGAGATAAGTCATTCGCACCCTGGCGGATGAGCAAGAGAGGAATGATAATAGGTTTTTGCTTTTCTCGATGATGACACGGCCGCCCACGCGTGCATTGTCGCCAGGGGATTGCTGACCCCCTCCGTCAGCGAGCCGCGCAAACCGCTGCGGCTGCCTCTGCAATGCTAATTCTCATAGATTAGACAAGGCGCAGCGGTGTAGCGCATTAAGCTAATGCAGGTTGGTGACCCCGCAGGGCTGAAGTGTGGAGTTGTTTGTAATAGTGTTTTTGATCTCGGAATTGTGCGTGCGTGTTTGTCGCTCTTCTGCTGCTCTGTTTATGGCCATGTAATTATAGTGCAACGCTTTCATGAGGAGAAGTGATTTATTAGTCAGGGTCATGACGCGACTGCAATTTTCTGCCGGGATTTTTATTCATTTCCCTTCTCTAGCTCATGTGTTTCACAATCCGCCTTGTTTGATTCTTCAAATGGTATTCATGGCAAATGGTTTTGCCAAACGTTCTCTGTTATTTTTTATAAAACATTCATGGTTGCTCTTTTTATGAATGTTTAAACAATAGATGCTGTCACTTTAATAATGGTTGCTATTTTGAAGGAGGTAGTAACAGTATCTGTTTTTCTTTTCTTTTCTTTTTTTTTCAGGGCTACTTCAAAGGAGACATCTGTTTTAGATGTCGCTTTGTCCACTCCACGCAAGCTCACAGAATCCTCACAATTTAGCACCCCAGGAACTTCCAGCAGTAAGAATTATCACTGATTTAAAAAAACGAAAAAAAAAAAGAAATGAATAGACACTGAAACATCCCTGATGTGTGAAGAAGAATGAATAACGTTAATATAAAAATATCAATATTCATAAACACATAAAAGTTATATTTCTACATTTAGACTTCTTAGAATTTATTAAATGTACATTTAAAATATAATTTCAAATCTATTAAAATTAAACTTTAAAATCTGATTTTATTTTATGTGAATATACTATGAATAGACATCTCCCAATGCATTTATTATACAATGCAATACAATCATAATAATACAATTTTAATTTACACATAAGTTATATAGATATGTTGCAGTTTCTGTTAATATTTTCTCTTTTGGACAAAAACCTTTTTTAAAATAAATTCTAAATATTCTTTATGAATACAAAAAAACAATTATGTTTATGAATTTATATATAATTTGAATGCCAGATATTTTATTTTATCATTATCTTATTTTGTTTAAATTAGAGTTGTGCAAAGCAGCTGGTATAAAATTCTAGTAAAATTCTAAATAGGTGTAAAAATCCATTTTTGCATTACACTTCTAATTTACGTTATAGTTTAACTATTCTTTAATTATATCCATTGTATAAATTATGGATATGTAATATTGGTTGATGTTTTTCCATAAATCCAGCAATGAACATGTAACAAGGAACGTCATTGAAAAGAAAATAACATAACAGCCATTACTTCGACACAACTACACTGCAGATGTCAATAATGCAGCGTAATGGTATAATCTCCTGATTACATTGTGTTATATTGGTAGCACTTTAGTATAGGGAAAAATCTCCCTATTAACTAGTTGCTTATTAGCATGCCTATTATTAATATATTGGCTGTTTTTAGTACATATAAAGTACACATATTCTGCATGACCATATTCTACATCCCTAATCCTACCTGATACCTAAACTTAATAGCTACCTTAATAACTATTAATAAGCAGAAAATTATGAGTTTGAGGAAAACAATGTAATTGATTGTTAATAGCGAGAACTGGACCTTACAATAAAGTGTAATCTATATATTTGATGTACACTATTTATTTGCTGTTACTGATATTTTTGGATGTGATTTTCTAAATATTTTCTTTGGACAAATTTATCTGCCATACAAACTTTCATTGGTTCGAATTTTGATGTATTCAATACATAAAGACAAAATAAAAACCAAAGACAAGATAAAGTGACCATTAGCCAGTAAAAGAGTGAAATAGAGTGCTACTTTTTGCAGAGAGAGAAAGAGAGCGAGTGAATTAGAACTTGATTTAGTGGCTCATAATTTGAATGATAGATTTCTCTCTGCTGTACTGAAGGGAACAGCGGGTGTCCAGGCTGTTATAAAGTGAGGGGTGATTTTGTAGTTCCTGGTGCTCCATATTGTCTGCCAGTGTTCAAAGTGCTAATTAAATCATTAGGACACATCTGACCAGTGTCACTGTGTCTATTAATATGGCACTTGGGGCCTGCCACAGACTTATGACTGTTGCTTTCTGTATTACTGAAATCATTTGCTTTCACACACTCCTATTGTACATACATTGAGCAGACTGTTGTATTATGCACACTAATACTCTGACATAACAATCTTGTACAATTACACAGTGACTTGCACTTTCACTTGTGAGCATCTCTAAAAAAGACGTGTGTCCACACACACACACGAGAACACGTACTCTCAGGTTTCATGATCTCAGTACATCATGTTTCAGTAAGCATATTAACGGTGCAGATGAGATACTCTCTCACATTATTAATCATGCAGCACTGTCAGCACAGCGGGGGTGCGGGCCTTGTTATCCGTGCTCTCCTGTGTGGGGCTGACTCCACTGTGCTCAGAGACTCTTATCAGACCCACCAACCTACCCACAGCTGTCTGTTTCACTCACACTGTCTCTGAGACATGCTGTCAGTTCTTACTACAACTATAGACAACCCTAGCTGTCTGTTTGTCTGTGTGTGTGTATATCCATCTGTCTATCTGTGTGTCTTTCTATCTGTCTGTCTGCCTTTCTATCTGTCTGTGTGCGTATCTTTCTGTCTGTGTGCGTTTCTATCTGTCTGTCTGTCTGTGTGCGTTTCTATCTGTCTGTCTGTGTGCGTTTCTATCTGTCTGTCTGTGTGTGTGCGCGTATCTATCTGTCTGTCTGTCTGTCTATCTGTCTGTGTGCCTATCTGTCTGTCTGTGTGCGTATCTATCTGTCTGTCTGTGTGCGTATCTGTCTGTCTGTGTACGTATCTATCTGTCTGTCTGTCTGTGTGCGTATCTATCTGTCTGTCTGTGTGCGTATCTATCTGTCTGTCTGTGTGCATATCTGTCTGTCTGTCTGTGTGCGTATCTATCTGTCTGTCTGTGTGCATATCTGTCTGTCTGTCTGTGTGCATATCTATCTGTCTGTCTGTCTGTGTGTGTTTCTATCTGTCTGTCTGCCTGTGTGCGTGTCTATCTGTCTGTCTGTTTATCTGTGTGCGAGTCTATCTTTCTATCTGTCTGTCTGTTTGTCTGTCTGTGTGCGTTTCTATCTGTCCGTCCGTCCGTGAATTGATAGGATCTATCTATCTGTCTCTTTATCTATCAACAACCAAATCTGTGTGTCTGTTTTTCTGGCCATCTGTCTATCTGTTCACCCATCTGTCCATCTATCCAGCTTTCTGTCATATCTGTTCATTCGTCGTCTGTCTGTCCGTCCATCCGTCTGTCTGTTTGTTCATCTGTCCATCCATGAATTAATAGAATCTATTTATCTCTTCAACTAGGGACAACCCTATCTGTATGTGTATGCATCCGTCTGTCTGTCACTTTAGATAATTACTCACCCTTTAATTGTTCTTTTTTGCTCCAATTTTGCTAGAGCAGGTAGAAATCTCTCCAATTCACACTGACTACAGAGTCATTCTTGCTCCGGCTGCAGTTTTCTTCACATTACATGAAATGCTCGCAATTATTGCTGTCGCAGTGCTTTATGTTTGATAGGGTGACGCCATCAGACAACATTTCCCCTGCTGCGGAAGATGTTTCCCTTTTGTCGCCTATTTTGTCTAATGGCCTTTTGCACATCATTTGTCGGTGGTAATTGTAGTAATTATTTAGCAAGCTACAGTTGGGGGGGGGGAGCCCATTAACTTGCCATAAACATTAAAACCATTTTAAACAGTCATTGGATTTGAGGGTGTTAGCAAAGCAGAAAAATAAGCACTTCACTGTGCGATCACTCTGTTGAGCAAGTGAAGATGGAGAGGTGTGTTATGCAGATTTATTTAAGGATTGTGCTGATGTCATGACGAGAAGGGAGGAAATACTGTAATTATGAAATTATGAAAACGTGGCCCTGAAAAAAAATGTCAGCAATATCTTTAAATGTGTTTAAATTCCGGGCATTGTAGGTTCAAGTGTACCTAATGAAGATTTTCTACAATTGGTGTTTAATTATCAATATATTAATGTTACTTTACATTGACATCACTACCCTTTTTACCTCTCTGAGGAAAACATCATTATAAATTAATAACATTTTAAATCCGTACTAACAGATTGTTAGGGCATATTCATATTTATTCATATATTCAAATTGGAATGTACAATAGTGACCTGATTAATAGCTATGTAATATTTAATGATTTAACAATTAGCAAACCATATCATAATCTTTTACTGCCATCTGTTTGCTGTCAAGGTTGCGCTTATATTTATGTACAGTAGCTGTTCCATAAACTGTTTAGTATTTTCATGCTGCTGTAATTGTATATTGTTGTAGTGTTTTTGAAGGATTATATGTGTGTTTGCGCAGTGCGTGAGCTGCAAGAGATGAAAGAGGACTTGGACGTAGACCCAGAGGAGAACAGTGCAGAGTTCATGGGGATCCTGATTAAAGCTCTTGCCAAACTCAAGAAGATCCCGGAAACCATTAAAGCCATCATGGAGCGTCTGGAGCCTGAGCTCAAGCAGATCCTCAAGAGATCCACCACTCAGATCGCTGACCATGCCTACCAGAGAGGAGAGAACCTGGCACAGGACAACCAGCCCAGGTAAAAGCTAATGGAAAGATGGAGCTACTGTAGTAGTGTCAATTAAAATGCAATCTGCAGGGAATATCAATAAGTAAAGTCATACGCCATACTACTGTTTCTTAGTTTATTGATTGACAGAATACTATATGATAATTAAGATAAGTTGACAAGCACAAAAAATACCACCAGTTGCTCGATGGCTGATTGCTTGAAGAATCCATAGTTTTAACAAATTCTTTTAACGTGATATAGTTCCTAATGCAGCTGCATAACGTAAGGCAAGACTATTATTATTATGACCAATTGGCTCTTGAAGATTATTAAAACAAATGTATTTACATTAACATGCACTAACATATACAGAGGGAGAGAATCATTTAGAAGTAAATGGGGTCAGTTTTGATTTCATGCTAGCCTCTAAATGATGTAGGAAATTAAAACTGCCAATGACAGTCACTTCAGATGTAGTTCTCCCTCTCGCAGTGATTTTGTTTTTAAGGGAAGCACTTTGGAAGGCATTTGTACTGAAGTATGATTGGTTTCCATTGTTTTCCTTCTTTATTGCGCACTCTCTCTCACTTTACCCGATGATGGCTTGCTGGATCAATGCTCTCATCTGTCATGTGGCATTCATACCTCCCTCATTTCCAGAAATGGTGTAATCCATAAAAGCGAGCCGTGGCTAGTGTCTGCTTAAGCATCGGCTCTAACGGAGAAAAACAAAAGCAAGGAAAGAAAAGACAGATAATGAAGGCTGTTAAAGAAACGCTCTTTACCCAAGGCGAAAATGAACTCAAAAAAAACTTATTTTTCCGACAGCCATTCTCTGGGTTTTAATGTTTCCCCTCCACTCTTTTCTAGAGTGTGAAAAAATATCTGGTGACTTTTCATTGTGTGCTTTTAATGAAATAAACGAGGGCTTTTCTTTGAAAGCTTTGACAGGTTATGATTAGAAACTTTAGTAATATGTAAGATAAATGGTTTTATGTGTGCGTTGAGTGCACTAAAGTATCATACAGTGTAAGTACCTTTATAATTAACACAAAAAGCACTGCTGAATTAATATGGCAGTTCATAAATCTGCTTCCTGTAAAGTAAACAACCTTTGCCATAATTTACTGTAAATGAAATCGTTCTGAGTGGAAATAAGGTCCCTTTTTAACCATACAGCAGTTTCAGTGTTTACTTGTGTGTCTATGTCTGTGCTAACGTGAAAGTTGAGGTAGGGCTCCGTTTCTATGGAAACCTCAACAGAAAAATCAAGTCACTGTTGCATTACAGTCTACTGAGAAAAGTATGTATTACATGTTTCTAACCAGACATTATGTGACAAAGATTGTAATGAGTTTTGTGAAAAGTGCCAAAGTCTCAGCCAATCAGATATATTATTATTATACATTTTACATATTATACATATTTTATTTCATATTATATTGATATGTGTGCATTCATGATTTTAATCACATAAGAGCATTCATTAATTCATTTCATTTATTACTTGCTTTTTGTTCATTTTCCCATTTATTTATTTGGTTGTTTATAAATGACTTTCATTTATTTTTCCTTTATTTATTCCTCCTCTTTTTCTTTTTTATATTTTATTTCTTCTTCCTTTTTATTTATTTGTGTTTTTTGTTTTGTTTATTTCTTTTTCTTTTTTTTCTTTTTTTCTTTTTTTCTTTATTGATTTAGTTATTTATTTTTCTTCCCTTTATTTATTTGTTCATTATTCTTCTTTTAGTTTTTTTATATTTATGTATTCTTCATGTGTTTTATTTTTTCCTACCTTTAATTGATTTTCTTCCCATTCATTAATTAATTCATCCATCCATCCATCCATCCATCTTCTTCCTCTTTTTAATAAAATGTTCTTTCCTTTCTTCACTTATGCATTCATTCGCTCATTTGTTCATTCAGTCTCCCTGTTTTTTCCTCCCTTTAATTAATTTTTCTTCCCATTTATTTTCTTATTATTTTCTCTTTTTTTTTAAATGCATAAGAATAGTCTGAATATGGCCATCGATTGAAAAAAGATGCTGTTTAGAGCCAGGCATTGACCAACTAACCCATGCTAAACAGCCAAACCATGACCGCTTTGTCTTGGCTTTCTGGAGTGTTTGTATGAAAAAATGCCGTCCTGTATAATATGTGTTTACATGTTGACTTTAAGTCAAGGGTCATGTCCTGTCCACTGTAAATCAGGCTTAACATGTGTTATCATGCACCGTCCCTCATATGACCATCCATCATCTTCCTGCCGTCCACCTCCCGGCAATCCTAATACCCTACATCATGCTGTCACCTCCAACCTCTTCATTCCACCTACCAGTGTTTTCTTCTGCCTCGTTTTACTAGGACGAATGAGTAAACTCCATAAAAGTCAGACAGATGTATGTCCTCCTAGAGGACCCAGAGAGTTTGACAGATGCTGCTAATTGTTGTTGGTGAACAGCTGCCGCTGCTCAACAGGGAGATTCTGTCAGCACCCTGCTGCTGTCATGTTCATTAGTAACAAAGAATGGACCGCTTTTGGCTCGGTTTTGGTGATGTAGAGGGATTTCTGACAGCCAGACTGACTGCAGTAGTGGCTTTGTCTTGGAACGCTTCTAGATAGGGAGTTTTCAAACTGGGGCCCAGGGGCCACAAGGGGGTGCTGGGGGTTCTGCAAACAAACAGACAAATAAAAAAGGTTAGCACAATGTATAATTTAGAGCTGTCAAAGTTAACGTCAACTCCAAACCCTATTAGTAATAATTAATGACATATTTAAAACGCATTTGTCGAATGTAATAATGTTACCGTTTCCTTCTGCTTTCTGACAACTGGTTAAAATCAAGAAATAAATTGTGATTGTTATTCTATTGATAATCCAGTTGTTTATTGTTAAAATTGATGTATTTAAAATATACAGAATATAGACTACTTTCAGGAGTAGTTTGTTTTTTGTTTCACCCTGTCATTGCTGCACTTTAACCCCAATAATATTTTCTCTAGCTTTAGTACAATTACAGTACATTCAAAGCATGTGTTAAATAAATTATTCTTTTTTTAGATCCATTTTGAATAGTTTTTTCCCCCCTCTCTCTCTATCGCCCTCTTCAGGTTGTTGCTGGAACTGCTTGAGCTGTTGTTTGATAAGTTGAATGCCGTGGCCCAGGCTCACAGTGTGGTTCTCAGTCACCTGCAGCAGATTGTCATCTCTCGCAGTGGAGCCCAAGAAGGGATCAAACTTTATGAGCAGGCTGATGTTTATGCTAAGATCCAGACCGTCTTACAGGTCAGTAACTTCAGGATGATATACTTGCAATTTAAAAGATTACACTGGAATCTATGCACTATGCAGTAATACCCTAGCCACTACAATGCAATGTATTAGAAAAAGGCCTTTCAAGCTGTTATTCAAAGCAGATTCAGGCTATTAACTGTTATTTACAGGTAAGTATCGTTAATTACTAATAAACAGAATGGCTGTGTATAGTTTTTAGCTGTTTCTTGTGTCTCTTCTGTTTAAGCGATAATAGTGGAGGAAGAATGTGTGACTGAAGTTTTGTGAATAATGTACTTTAGCTCATCCCAAGTGTCATGTTTAACTGGAGTGTGTTAATTGGAAAATGCTGACTTTTTAGTGTGCGTGTGTATGTTTTGAGGCAGGTGAGATTGCCAGCTGTTCACGTAACCTTTGAGAATCTCTCAAAGGTTACGTGAGGCCCAACATTGTGTGTCTGTTTGTGTGTTTGAAAAGCACCTGCTGGAAATCCTCTTGCAGGTTTTAATCACATGCGATGCATATGTTTACATTTCAGATTTGTTTTGTGATTTACTGTGGTTTTAACTCTTTTTTTTTTCAGAGTTACGCCAGTTTTCTTTGATTCAAGTGGCAATTAAGGTGAAATTAAGATTCACTAGATTTACTAGATCAGTGTGACATAAATGGAAAATGGTTCTTCTGCTGGATCAGAATATTGACTTGCATCTTTCTAGAATTGAACTGCTTTAGGTACAGATGGTCAAACTAATTGAAAATGTATAAATATTGGACCTCCAAGCCTACTCATGTTTTTTTGCATTTTATTCTCTGTATTCACTGTTTTTCTTTTCTTAAAGAATTCCATCTCTTGGCATTCTCTCTCTCTTTTTGAATATCATTCCATGTGTGCTCTTTTAGATCATTGTTTTTCAGCGGCATGCTAGAGAGAATTCAGTTGTAGAGACAGGCATCAGGAGAAGGAGGGAGAGAAAGAGCTGGGAGTGGAGGTACAGCTGGGGAATGAGTAAATGGGTTTGTCATCACTCCATCAAACAGGGTGAAGAGTCAGACTGTGACCTTGTACTTTCCTCCT
The DNA here is from genome assembly GCA_032357445.1 of Enteromius radiatus. Lineage (NCBI taxonomy): Eukaryota > Metazoa > Chordata > Actinopteri > Cypriniformes > Cyprinidae > Enteromius > Enteromius radiatus. The sequence continues at coordinate 7,251,759 of JAUCMS010000079.1, forward strand.
GTCTTTTTTTTTTACTTTTAAAGCAGTCTGCAGAGACTTAAGAACAAGCTTGGCCCTGCCAACTGTTGCTAAGGCCCTGCTGAGCTCTTCGTAGACCTTAAGTAATGAGGCACATCTTCCCGAGAGTTGACTACAAAAGTCAAAATATGCATTTAACTGCAGTGTTATGAGGAGTTTGACTGTGTGTGTGTACTGTCTCTTTTTTCTGCATTCATTAGCACAAGCACCTCACAGCCTAGCTAGCAACAGATTAATTTGTTTATTTCTAGCCTTTGCTTCAGCTTGTATCTCTGTAGAGATCTACACTGAATATGACTTTGAAAGAAAACATGATATACTGTGTACAATATGTGTGTGTGTGTGTGTGTGTGTGTATATATATATATATATATATATATATAGATACAGTAGATAGATAGATAGATAGATGGATATAATATTTTATGATATACTGTGTGTGTGTGTGTGTTTATATAGATAGATAGATGGATATAATATTTTTTTATTTTATTAGATTTTAATATCAAAATATATATTGTATATAGTATATCAAAGCTAAATTTAATACATTTATTATAAACAGTGTTTATTGGGAATTTTTTTAAATATATAAAATAATTTTTTCATTAAAACTTAATGAATTCAGAAAATTAATGGAAGAAATCTATAAAAAATGAAGCTAGATTTTTAGAAAATAAATTGTTTTGAAATGCCTTTAAATGACATTTAATAACCTGTTAAATTGCATGATTTCAATTAGGTAGATATGCTATTTATTAATAAAATGCAATTTAACCAGTTTAGAAAAATGTAAAAAACAATTATCGTTTTCATTTTGTCTTTTGAATGAAAGAAGGAATGACAGTTTTTCATTTTAACATTTTTTGTTTTAAAGAGGTAGAATAATTTACAGCGATGGTCAAAATGAAAGAAGACCAAAAACCTAACAGGATATGGAAGTGTTCCTAGAGCACACACAGCCATCCTGGCTTTGCTAAAAAAGCAGGTATTAAGTGTTCAGTGTGCTTCCCTCTTCAAGCGGGCTGGTTGCCAGGGGCTGCGGTGTCTCCTGTGGTCATGGTGTGAGATAATGTAAGCCCTTGATGAGAATCTTCATTAAGGTAGAGGAGGTTTTTCCTAATCATTTGTGTTTTTTTTCTCTCCTCCTGATCCCATCTTTTTGAAGTTTTGTCTGATTTCCTCTTCCCTTCCCCTGGCTGCGACTGGGTTTTGTCAGTTCAGACTGGTCCACATGCTCAAATATAGATGCTTCCCCTGAGATTAAGTACTATAGCCCTGAATCTGAACCATCATAAAAATGCACAGCATCTTCTAAAGGCACTACTTTTCTTTCTGTGTTCTCTTTATAGAAAAAAACAGCCTTTTCTCTTTAAAATGAAGACGATGGGACAAATACAAATTTTCTTTTTTTCTCTTTCCTCTCGTTCACTTTCTGTTGCTTACTTTACCTTTCTTTAATTTCATTTTCTTTCCTTTTACTGGCCTTTTGTTTTTTACTCTTTTTTTTTTTTGTCTGTTATTTTCTGTCACTCCCCCCCCCCCCCTCATGACACTCCTGAGTTCTATCTTAGGCGCTGATTGTGGTACTGTGTTCTCAGGTGTGACTTACGTAAACTTCAGTCTCAAGTGAGAAAGATGGTCCTGTTCCCATGCCCTGATGCACCTGATGTTCTTGTTTTTTTTGGATTACGTTCACAATAACCTCTTGTTCTCTCATAGGTGTAAATGAGACCCCTGTACACCCTTGAATTTCTATCTATCTTAATACCGTACTTCTGTCCCTAAATTTTCTCTGATCCTGTGGGAGACAGGAATCACATTATCCTTTCCATTACAGTGAAGACATGAAGGCCATGGCATGGACATTTTGTAATCTTTATTCCTTTCAGATCCTGACTCTTCGAACTGTGGCTAGGCCATTTTTGAAGACCAGAGAGTAAAAGTCTGATATTGTTGGAATCTAGGGCTGCATGATTTGGGAAAAATGTGTGATTGCGATTATTAAGGTCAAAATTGCGATTTGCGATTGCGATACGATATATAAGTGGTTTGACTCAACTTGCTTGT
>JAUCMS010000079.1:7253946-7266965 GCA_032357445.1 Enteromius radiatus
TATAATCGCATTATTTGCTGTAATGTAATCGCAAAGGCTGACATCGCGATTGCGATATGATTAATCGTGCAGCCCTATTGGAATCCATGTGAAACTTGTAAACGTAGTTCGTTAAAGGCAATGCAGAGTTTTTAGGAGTGTGTGGTGTAAATAGTCATTGCCTTTTAGGGTTGCTGTTGACTTAAAAGTGTTTGCCACTGACAGACCTATTATCCTACATTATTCTATCCCTTAAAATACCACAGAAGAATGCATAAAACTGATGGTATATACTGTAGATATAGCTTTTATAATGTATTCTTAATGTAATTCTGTCATAGAGAATGTTATTGTTGCGTACTGAATTATTTAGCGTCACATGATCCTTCAGAAATCATTCTAATATGCTGATTTATTATCAGAGTTGAAAACCGTTCTGCTGCTTAATATGAACCTGTGATATTTTTGTCAGGATATTTTGATCAATAAAAGCTTAGAAAGATCAGAATCCTGATTCAGATCAGAATATACACTACTCTTCAAAAGTTTAGGGTCAGTACATTTGTTTTAAAAAAGAAATTAATACTTTTATTCACCAAGGATGTGATAAATTAATAAAAAGTTATTGCATAGATTTACATTGTTAGAAAACTTTTATAAAATAAATGCTGTTCTTTATATCTTGTTATTCATCAAATATATATACTAATATATATATATATATATATATATATATATATAAATATATTATAAAAATAATAATATATATAACAATAAAATAATTTCTAAGCTCTTACCAACTTCCAAGTCTCACAAAAATATTTTTCATCAGACAACTGAAAGATATCACTTTAAGAAGCTAAAAATGATTGCGCTGCTTGTAATCTTGTTCTTCGTGTTGTTTTACTGTCCCTCCTCCTAAGCCTCATGGACTTGAGCCTAAGAATGATGGGTAAGAGGGTGAGGGGAACAAGAGCGTGAAAGGGGAAAAAAGAAAGGAAATTACAAACTTTCCAATTTGACAACTTGTTTAGATTTAGTGGGAGCCACACAGCCTCAGAGTAATTGGATTATACAGTGTTAGTGAGGCGTTTCATGCCCTGACAGTGATTAGTCTGGCAGCGGAGGGAGAGGCAAAGTGCTTCTGTTTCATGTCGGCGAGATAGACAGACACATGGCCTCTAAATGAGCTGTTGTGTACCAGTCTAAATGATCTATTGTAACTGGCCACGGCTTGCATATCGCTTGTGGATTTGAAAGATTTCCACCACAGAGTTAATGATCATAACAGTTCATTTCCATGTTTTAAAGCCCAATGTTCCTCTTTCCCCTGCAGGCTTTATGGTCGAGGCACGCTGGTTGTTTTGAAAAGCGCCACTCTTATGTTCATTAATTACGACAGTAATTATGCATTCTTTTGTGATGTGCGTCTCTGTAATAGCAAGGCCCGTAGTGGACTATACGAGTATCACTGACGAGAATGCTAATGACCCAGTCGTAACAAGATGCTGCTCCAAGCACTGACCTCTCGGTGCGATATATCTATTGAACTAGAATATTTCAGAAGTGCTGGATACAATGGAGGATGATGTGTAGAAAATGCTCAGTGAGGCTTTTGAATCCATAGTGTTCACAGAGTATCACTGATGAGGTCAGCTTGTGTTTTTAAAGAAAGGTTATTCACCCTCTTGAGGGAAGGGATTGTTTTTCTATGTCTTACAGTAGACTTGAAGAAATCTTTTTTTGAACATAGAGGCTCACTGTTTCGTCTTGTTTTATTTTGTCTTGTCTAGTTTTTGGTTTGTTTTTGTTTGGTTTTGTCTAGTTTTGTGTTGTTTTTTTTTGTTTTTATTTGTTTTGTCTTGGTTTGTTTTATTTTGTGTCGTTTTTGGTTTGTTTGTTTGGTTTCAAGCTAATTTACTCTCATGGATTCTGGTTAAAGTTGGCGTTACATATTTGAAACTTCAGCAGATAATTTTTTCAGAAAAAATGCAGGAGACCTAGACTTTTCTTTATGTGAGAAGCATTAACTAAATTAGCACTTAAAAGCACTTATAGCAGGTGTGTTGTTGTAATTACTCCATAGCGGTGCCTTTTGCATGTTTACTTTGCATTTGTGACGTTGCAACATACTGAATTCTTCATCAAATGCATTTCCAGAGTGATTACAGCTGATGAGCTGCTAACATATACTTGGATCAGTTGCAGATCAGAAGAAAAAATATTTAAATTTGACCTTTTTTAACTGTATATAAAAATATGGAAATTATTTTTTTGTCTGTTTTGTGTGCTTTTATTGTTATGAATAATGGTAAGGTATCCATGGAGACATAATACCAGGTTCATTATGCCCCTCCACCATAATGATTATAGTTTCATTGTCAGTCAGGTCATACATTTTTTTAATTGCACTGAAATGAGTAAGAAAAAAATTTGTATGCACCACATTTTTAAAAACATTCAGAAATGGTCATGTTTTGGTGTCAGTCTCCTTCCTGGAAATTATGGAATAACAAGGAACTGCGTTTTCTTCGTAATCTCAAGAGGGGTTGACAGGAGGCAGGAAGCTTTGTTTATTTCCCTCGTTTCTTAAAGCACTCTGCAAACGTCTATCATCAGAGAGCAGGTGCTCACCTGCACATCCTTCAACTCTGTTTTTCTTCTTTAATTAGCTTGATTTGTGGCTAATAGAGGGGATGAGTGCTGCTTTTCGCTGTTCATTAAATTGAGAATGTGTCCTCAAAGACAAGGGGCTGGGTTTAAAGGTTCACTAAAGATTAACTGTTGGTTTTCCAGGCGAGCCGGAAGGAAGCAGATTCGCATTCGCGCACATCACAAATCCAGCCAGTGTGCTCTGTGTTTATTATCTGGTGTGAAAAGCCATTTGCTGTTTCTCACAGGCTCTTGTTTCCCAAGCCCATTTTCAAGCTGGCCTTTTCTTGGAAGAAGCCATGAATATTGATTTTTCTTTTCTGTTAAAACAACCTAGTCTTTAAGGCTCCAATAAAGAAGAGGGCCTGTGAAGCGAATGTCCGGAAATGGAAGGGTTCAGAGAGTGTCCATCACATTATTGCTTCTAAACCTGGTGATTTTATTCTGTCTTGTTCTCCTTTTGAGGTCATTTGGAGGATGTTTTCCTGAGAAAAGTCAATGACAATTTTCAGAACCGACTAGTCATCTCGACACATCCTTTAGGTTTTCTTTGTGCAGGTTTTTATTCATGTAGACACAGATTGGTGCATCTATTAGCTGCCCTCTCAACACGGCTATGACACCGGCTATAAGATTTCACAGTAATGTAAAACGGGTCTTTGTTAGTTTGTGTCCATCCATGGGTGGCATAAATCATAAGTGGGCCGCTCTTTGTCTCTGTTTGATGTGGTGTTTTCAGACGTTCCTGCTGGAGATCAGCAGTTTGTTCTGCATGTTTTATTGCCATTCGAGGGTTCTTTATGTTGTTGGCTGAGCTGCCTCTGTTGTTTCCACCTACTTGTTTGGTGTTTTAAAATGGACACAGCACTGCTGCTGCCCACGCTTCATCTCTGTTGTTGTGGGAAAAAAATGAAGGCTGTTGTAATAAGCCGCATTATAATGGGGACGAAGGCACTTCTGATGAGGCATGAGGCGTTTTAGTGAAAGTGACCTTGCTGGCTGTGGTGCTGGGATAATGAGTCCTGTCTTCAAGTTTTCCTCGCTTCATCTTCCTGTGTTTTTTTTCTTTTTTTTCTTTTAAATGTCTTGCAACAAATATTTTCATGCACTTGCTGTACACACAAACCATGAAGAGTAAATTCATGCTAAAGCGTGATAAAACTACACCACTGCTGTTCCAGCAATTAAACATAAAGGATATTGCCAAGCATTTGGACAGTGATATTGAGGATTTTGGATTGAATTAATTACCAATTAAATGACCAGTATTTACAACATCCATTCTAGGCAGGATAAACTGGAAAATTGAACTCTACAGTGTCCACTTAAAATTGTTATTAAATTTGACATATAATCACTTGCAAATTCAACTGAACCTGAATTTTTAAAGTAGAAGGGCTGAAATAAAAATAATACAAATAAATAAATAAAACATTAAAAATCAATTATGCAGTGGTTTTTACCTATAATAATTGGCATATTGTAATGAATGAAAACAGTAATCACTATTTTAATTATATATATATATATATATATATGTACACTCACACACACACACACATAAGCCTATCTCTCTCTCTCTCTCTCTCTCTCTCTCTATATATATATATATACATGGGATAGATAGTTAGACTTTGATACTTTTTTTTTATCTAATAATTGAGTACATTTGTCTTTTTTACGCCAGTGTCAAAGACAAATTTCTGTTGTACGGCACATTGATTGGATAATAAAGTGATAAGTAAAAAAAAGTCAGCTCCATATGAAGGGAACTTGAGAATAAATTGCATTGTATTACACAGGAATTTAGTAATTTGCTTTGCTGGGATGAATTTGCTGACTTATCACTTCGTAATCTCTCTTGAACATCTCTCTCCATCTGTCCCCCTTCCTGTGTTTACTGTTGTCATCATGAAATCTCTCTCTCTTTCTTTCTCCCATCGTCCATTCATCCTACATGGTTAATTGCCTTAAAAGTTCTGTGTTCCCTTCTCCGAGGTCACTGAAGTGGGTCCAGACTCCTTCATCAGGCAAACGCTGGCATTTAATTAAGTTGGGGGTCTACATGCGAGACCCGTTCCATCACTGGATCAGATGGGCATTAGTAATTAATAATCTGACAGGACTGTAACGGGCTGGCCGGATTGGACTTGTCTGTGGGTTGAGGAATGGCTGTTGATGAGGCTTCCCCTCCTCTCATAGACCGTTCCCTTCTTATCTCTGTTTAATTATGCTATTATCAGTCAGATGTAGTTCCATCTGTCCTTTCCTAATTCCATCTCCTCTCTGGACTGTTTTGCAGCTGGGATTTAGAAATAGACTAAGCAAATTGCTTCACTAAATTATGGAGCCATTGGAAAATGGCTTGCTAATTTGTGGAAAAGTTTACTTGAACTTCTTGTTCAGTCCTCTTGCAGCTGTTTGAACCTCCCTTAATGGTTATGGATAGTGTTGAATGGGATATTCATGAACTCGGATGTGCAGTTTTAATCAGAGTTAATGGGATTTTGCTGGCGGACATGGCAGGCGTTGGAATTTACACAGACAGCCGGGAAAGATGGGCCTGAGACAGACCTAGAAACAGATTGGTTCAAACTGATGCAGTTAAGTGAGTGACTAGGGGTATACATAACTTAACTAGAAAACAGGTTTTAGAGCTTTTAAAGTTAATTTTTTGAACAATGTTCGAACAATATTGGGTGTTTAAATCTTACACAAATGAATCTGAATGAACTGAAGATGTGTTTTTTCAGGTTTATACACTGCAGTTCAAAAGTTTGGGGTCTGCAATTAATTAATCATTTATAGACTATATTTTTTTTATTTAACAAGGATGTGTTAAATCAATTAAAAAGGGACAGTAAATACATTACATTGTTACTAAATGCAGTTTAACTTTTTCAAAGAATAATGAATAAAAATAAACTGATCTTTTGAAAATGTTTTCAACATTGATAAAAATAAAATGGTATTTGAGCAGCAAATCATTATACTGAAGGATCATGTGGCATCTGAAATATATGAATATATCTGTAAATTAAAAAAAAATATATATTAAAATTGTAGGAAAAATTCTCAATATTAAGGTTATTTTTCTGTATTTTTTGGTTTTGATTAAATAAATGCAGCTTTAGTGATCATTAGACTTCTTTCAAAAGCATAGTTTTATTGACTCCTAATCTTTGAGCAGCAGTGTATATTTATATCATTAATCTAATACTAGAGAGAAAACAATATGCTTTCAGCTTCATAAAAAATTATAAATATTTCATTATTTAACTTACAATAAATGCTGAATAATTTATTAAGGTAATTTGTAATTATTTTTATGTATTATATTGTATTATATATTCTTTTTTTAAATTTATTTCTCTTTTTTTCACACAGTATAAATGACTTATAATTTCTGTATACACATGAAATAATACAGCTGCCTTTTTATTTAGAAAGCAGTCTTTCACAAGTGAATCATCTCATTTGGGTGTCCTTGACATCAAAAAGTTAAAAAAAAAAGTTCCTTGCTTATTTTTACGAAGCGCAGTGCCAGCAAGTGACAACTAATAAGTTGTTTATCACTAGCTGTTTAGTATGTCTAGTGGAACAGCTACTTAATGTGTCAAAAAGTGAAATTAATTTGGATGTTTACTTTAATGTATGACTGAGTGAACATTTAAAATACTGCAAGTGTCAGTCAAAACCCGCTCTTACAGTATGCTTTCTTAGGTGCTGCTAATGGACTACTTAGATGTCAAAAACACCCGTAGCGCCGCAGAGCCGTCCGCCCAACTGTCCTACGCCAGCACCGGCGGAGACTTCGGAGCGTTCTTCGCCAAGAAGAAACCTCTCCGACCCAAACAGTCTTTATTCAAGTAAGTTTGCTCATGCGGGGTAATTCAGGAATTTAATTGGACTAGGAAGGGTTACAGTAGACAAGGACATGAATAGGCTGTGTTAAGTGCCTCATGGGAAACCATTTTCTCTTTACTCTTGGGTTTACAATCCATATTTGATATGAGGTTAAACTAAACTGGAATCTCTTGACCTGCTTTCCTATGTGATCTTTGACCTTTGACTTCTTTTTGCAGGTTTGAGTCTTCTTCTCATGCCATTAGCATGAGTGCGTACTTGCGAGAACAGCGGAGGGAACTCTACAGCAAAAGCGGGGAGCTACAAGGTGAGCGAGGGGATGGGGAGAAGCTAAATGGAGGGGCCGGCAGGTGCAGTGTGAATAGAATGGAAGGAGTGAATAGGGCGATGATGGAGAGGAGCCCCTGAAGTCATCAGGGTGAAGAGATGCTTAACTATGTATCATTCACCTGTTGGAGCTGCTGCTTTTGTTCAGCGTCTCTTTGCTACACACACACACATACACACCCTGCTGGAGTGAGACCAGGGAGCATCTCTTTCTCTCCCCTCTTCTCTCACTCTTCAAAATGACCTTGCAGTTTCAATCAGTGGTGCTTGACAGTTGTGTGTCCCTTCTTGTTTTTCTTTTCCTCTTTTTTCTTTAAGCAATCCCTGTGAGACACACACTCTGTGAAATGATCAAGAGGGAGCACAATGTGTTAAGAAAAGAGAAGTGAAGGACACATAGAGGGAGAGAGGTGAGAGGCAGATGCTTCTCACTCCATTGAGAAGTACAGACTGTTTTTTTTTTCTTGACAAAAATTTCAAACCCCTTTTTAAGCCACAAGTTTAAAAAAGTGAAATAAGACACAAGAAATAATCTCTGCCCTTCTGTTTCTAAAAGCTTTTGTGTTTGAGGTTGTACAGGTGTTTTAAATCAATAGTTTACAAAAAAAAAGGAGTATTTAGCAGTTTTATTATTCTACATAACCATATTCTACATCTTTAATCCTACCCAAAACCTAAACTTAACAACTGCCTTACTAACTATTAATAAGCAACAAATTAGGAGTTTGAGGCAAAAGTCATAGTTAACAGTCTGTTAACAACGAGAACTGGACCTTACAAAAAACTTGAAATTTTCTCTGCGTCACTGCTGTTTAAGTAAGATTTCAGTTGATAGCAAACCACCAATAACAGCTGAGCTTGGGCTCAAAAATCATGGAGATTAACATTAGATACGGAAGTAAATTGGCTTCTAAGACTCTGATGGTGTTCCTTCAAATGCTTTTTGAAAAAGTGAAAGGCTGCGAATATTTGATTGGTTGAGCACCTCGCTCCACCAAATAGGAGATGAGATTTCCACTGTTCATTTGTGCTGTCACAATACAGGCATAGTGTCTGTCGCCTGAAAGGGCGAGAGGAGATTGAAGGGATGAAATAATTTAACAGACGGAATAAGTCGGTAGAGGGAGGGAGGGAGGGAGGGAGGAGAGAGTTGAAAGTCATTGTTTCATTACGTGGGCAGAGGGGCCATTCATGGATTTCTTAGGGAATAAATTAAAAAAATGACAATATGTATTGAATCTGGCACAGGAATGTTCGGTATTTTAATTAAGTTTGCAACTTCACAGACATTGGAGCCTAAAGCATTAGTGCTGGTAGATAGTCTGACCTGACTGAATGGATGTAAAAACATAAATATTCATTAAATAAGCAGATCCCAACAACTTTCCCTGTCTTTTAATAGTGTATCACACATACACAGATATTTTGTATAGTTTAAATTTTACCATGCAAGGCTGGATGGCACAGATGTTTAAACACCACTTTTGACTATTTTCCATTTTCACCAGTAGGGTTGTATGTTCATATTTGTTGTATTGAGATAGCACTGCACTGCTTTCCATTGACAAAATGGTAAAATTCAGTAAATAAAACAGTAATTCACTTCTTGGAGCAAAACAGCTTTGTCAGAGTTGCGTGAGACTGCAATTACTTGTGAGTGCGATGTCATGTGGAACGTCTCTGAGTGAATGTGTTTGTAGCAGTCATTATAAAACCGCATTCAGAACCTCTGTAGCTTAATTACAGCATTCTCTCCTCCAGCTCGACTCCTACAGATCAATTAATCCTCAACTTCCTTCTGAAGAGTTCATTACTGCTTCAGTGCTCTCCTCGCTCTTTCCCTCTAAGCTTTCGCATATTTTTCAGGCAGGTACAGTGAAGAATAACAGGAAGAGTATGGGTAAAGTGAGGGGGAATGGGATTGGATGTGTTGCAACACACAAATAAACACCAAGGCTCATATTAACTATTTCACCACATACTTTCTAGTTTTAGGCCTTTGCATCATTTTTAGTCTCATATATTGAACAATGAGAGGAAAATAAAAGGTGAAGTAAGAGCTGAGTAGGTTTAAAGAATGCTGGAGGCTGAACTTGATCTTCCAGTTCTCATATAGGCACTTAGGCTCAAACTAACTCTTTCTCCTTCCACTCTCCACTCTGTTGTTAGTTGGGTATAGTGAAGAATAAGTGGAAATGTATATCAATGTAAGCAGAAATTAGATTGTAGCATGGTGCAGACTGAACTCCAGCTTGCAGCAGTTTTATGTGATTTCTATTATGTTGCAGGCTTAACTTAAACTTGCATTTCTTGCATATGCACTGTGGTTTGTTTATATGACCTTTTTCTCTGTCCAGCTTTTCATTTTTCCATGTTTTAGATGAGTATAGTGCAGAATGAGTGTAACATTATAGACAAAAGTGAGCAATGGGATCAAAGCATGTTGCAGGCTGAACTTTTTACACCAAACTCTTTCAATTTATTGGAGCTTTTGCCTAGTTTCTTGTTAGGTATAGAGGAGAATGAGAGGAAAATTAAACGGAGAGTGAGAGAGAATGTGATCAGAGCATGTTGCGAGCAGAATTCAAATGACATTTCTCATATGAGCATCAAGGCTCAGTGTGCAACCCCACAAAGTATCTGAACACTTAATCTGCACCTCGACAATCTGTGACTGGCAATATTAGATATCGTTTTCTGGTGTATACACGATGGATACAAGTCAAATAATGCAGTATGTCCCATTCCTCGCATGTCTCTTCAATCCCACAAACCTGCAGACCGAAAGAAGCGTAGATAAAAGAAAAAAAAAAGAAGCAGAAAAGCTCATTGCACGTTGGGTAGGGATTATCACAAAGCAGGGAGATTCTGCTCTTTCTCCTAACACACGTATACAAATTGAGTTTTCTCCTCTAGGCTTACAGCGAGAGGATAAAGGGAAGGTCTTGTTTATGCATGATGCTGGTGTTCCACAGAGAGGGAGAAGGAGAGTGAGAGAGGTGGAGCACGGTGAGTGGCGGGGCTGTGGGCGGAGGAGAGTTGTTGTCTGTCGCTCTGATTTGTGAAGCACAATAGGGGTAGGAGAGGTGCAAATGGAAAAATCCCTCACCAGTGGAGTGAGAATAGTGTGTATGGGGGTGTGTGTGTGAGTGCATGAGCTCTGTCAGATTTCTCTACATCGGTGAAAGTTGTTGTGTTTGTGGATGGTGTCAGACTGTTTTTAGTAGAGTTTCCATCAGAAACTCTCCAGCTTTACAGGCACTTTTCAGATAACTGACTGTCACCAAAAAAAGCTGTTTCTATGAGACCTTTCAAACTTTTCAAAGTCAGAGTGCTGATTTAGGTTTCACACATCCCACCGGAGACTAAATTCTGGATCACCACTGATACAAATAAGTGTTTCATAAACTGCACCTTTGCAAATATGTTGTTCAAATATGTCCAAGCTCGGCAAATCTTTTTCAAAGTGGGATTTCGTTTTTTTTATTTAATCTTTTCAGTGAGTTCAGGAGTAACAAGGTTCTTTTTTTGTTAAGCCCATCATTAGTTGACTTGAGTTGACTTTGCAGTTCTGATATGTTGTTTTCAAACTTGAACCTGAAAAGTAGCCTCTCAGATATTGGATTTTGACACATAAAGCAAGGGAAAGTGATGAATCTGTCTTTTTTTTAATTCTTCTCAAGTACACAACTTGCTTAGTTTCTTCCTTGTAACAACTTTTAGATATTTTTTGTGCTTTTGCATCATATGACTTCTCATATAGCACATTAGGAAACATAAATAATCATTCTGTGACTTGTTTTTATACTGAATGTGACACACAAATGCGAGGGACAGATGCTTCAGCATTTGTAAAATAAACAGCTAAATAAAGGAAATAAATATATAAATAATGTTAATAGCTCTAGTTATCGCTAATGTGCCAATGGTGGCATGCTTGTGCATTTACTAACCCTAGCTGGGTGCCAAGTAATAATTTCAGACAAGACAGACTATTCTCAATTAAGAGGAAAATTACATTTGACTGTTTAACAGGTCAAATGATTTGAAAGTTGGCTAATTTACATACAGAAGTAAGTGTTTTTGTTGTACCTTTTTACTTTTTTTTTTTTTTTTTGGCTTGCATCATGTTCTGATCTCTGCCGGATATTGGTGGCCTTGACCTTTTTGTTTCTTTCATTCTTTCATGCTCTTCCTCTTTCCTCTTGACCTTTTATTTTTGTAGATGTTGATTAGCCCCATATCCTCTGTATTCAGCATTGGCATTTCTTAGCATCTGTTTTAGAGCACCAAAGACAGTATGCAATCAGGCATTCCTACTGAGAGCCACAGAGAGAGAGAGAAAAGATGAGAGACACAGACAGACACTGCAGGGAGCATTGTTAGGTGTGATTGTTGAAGAGGGACTTCACTGTTTGACACACAATCAAAGCATGTTTGATGGACACCGACAAGAGGGATAGGAAGGACAAGAAAAGGTCACAAGTTTGTTTTCTGAATACAAAATCTAGATGAAACACACCTGAAAATACTTCAAGAGACAATGAAATGAGATTGTTTTGATGGCTTTTGGTTATTTAGACATGGTTAAAGGAATATTTCACCATGGATTTACTCACTTTTCTTTCTTGGAACACAAATGGAGAAGTTCTGAGTAATGGTAATGCTGCTCTTTTCTGTACAATGGAAGTGGATGGGGACCGGTTGCATAAGGCTGAAAAAGCTCCATAAAGCATCATAAAAGTAGTTCATAGAGATTGTAATCTATATTTCAACTCCTTTAAGCTATTTACTAGCTTTGTGTGAAGAGCATTATTCACTGATAATCATTTATGTTCAATATAAGAGCAGCTTGGACATGGAAGAACATGCAGTAAGTCAATTAGGATTCTAAAGAAGGCATAAATGTTATTTTCTATTTTTTGGCAGAGCTATCCCTTTAAGAAAAGTCTCTAAACTTCACCAAGAGAAATAAGCATCCTTAGCTTGAGGAAATGGCATTGTTACTGTATGTCACAGACTGTTAGCATTGTGCCTGATATTCTGTTAGTGTGAGTGTGTGTGCTGAGCTTGATGATCTGTGTGCTAAATGAGGCCTGATGGAACCCAGAGACTCAGAGGATATGACACTCTAGACGCTGCATGAGAGCGAAGCTCTTTAAATGGCTCTTTAAGCGAAATGGCTTGTGTATTGCCCATGTGTGTAAGAAAATTGATAAAACATCATCTATCGGATGTATGCTTCTGTGGCTGCAACCTTGATCATTTCTTAAACACCTGATTTATCTTAACGACTAGATAACCAATAGATCTAGCCACAGATGCTGAAACATCACGGATCTACCTGCATCTGAGGAAGAAAGGCTGCGGGAGCCAGCAATAGAGAAATGAGCAATTAAATTACTCCTTAATGCTGTTGTGGTTTTCCTTTTGTTCTTTCATTTTATTTGTTCCCTTGGCTCCTCATCCGGCACTCCAAATTGAATCCAAGCAAATAAGAGTGGGTGCTTATGTTGGACCACCAGCTGTGGAGCGTCAGCAGAACGCTGCAATACACACTTCATGCCAATCAGTGCCCAGTGCTAGTGTATGTGCTGGAGTGCTGTTTGAGCCATTAGGACAGCCTCAACTTATCTTGCTCTGTAGTTAGAGAGATTGTTGGTTGTCTGTCTTCAGCCTGTGTTTGTCTGTCTGTCTGTATTCTATGGTTGTCTATTATTCTTGTATCTGTCTGCCGTCTTTTATTCTGTCTGTTTCTGTCTCTCATTCTTTTTGTCTATCATTTTGTCATTCTGTACTATGTCTGTCTGACAGAGATTACTTCTTTTTTTTTTTTTTACTCTTTTTGGTCAAAGCAATGACTGTTTGATACTGTAAATTACAGAGTACAAGCTAACAAAGTCTTAAAATGTACACCATATCATCTATTGATGTTTTTTATTTTGTAATATTGCAAAATTAACGTTTTAATCTGGAAAGCAGGACTCATCAATACCCATCTTTGGATGCATGGCCAGTTTCGTATGCTTCTGCTGGCTTAGAGTCACAGATCATAAAAGTCAAATACTGAAATTCATTCAACAACCAAGTTCCGTAGCATTTGCAGAGCGGAGCAGCAGTCAGCTGGCGCATGGTCTACTCGGATGCTTTATGTTCAATCTGTTTCCCAGTAATTTTATAGCAGAAGCTGATTA
>JAUCMS010000079.1:7267166-7284332 GCA_032357445.1 Enteromius radiatus
AGTCAGCTGGCGCATGGTCTACTCGGATGCTTTATGTTCAATCTGTTTCCCAGTAATTTTATAGCAGAAGCTGATTAGGGTTGAAACAACATTACGGCCCGTGATTGTGTTGTTTTTTTCTTAGGGGGGGGGCCGGCTGTGATGAGTGGAGTCCTGAGGTGGATCTCATCACGGACACATTATTGAATTACTGCAGTGGTGAGATGAGATTGGTCCGTGATTGGCTGAAATGGACTTGGAGGGTAATAACATATCAGTGGTGCTGTGGGTATTGACGGGGAGATGCTTTGCTGTTGCTTTCCTTCTTCATGAGGTTGAACTTAGATTTTATGAGACCAGAAGTAAGAAAATAGTAGGTTTTTAATATTTAGGTCATAAAAAATGCTCTATTTGAAGAATTTTAGGTTGAATAACAAGGTAAGGAGAGTGTCGATAAAACTTATTTTTGCATTTCTGAAGTTCTCTGGTTTGTCTTAAGGGTAGATTGTTGTAGCTGTTATCAGATGGAGGGGCAGACACATAATTATAGACTTTGTCTGAGCGTGTGAGCATGTGTGTCTGTGTTTCACAACCTGTGCTGATTTTAATCAACGAGCCCGTCATCACCGTGGCTGTCACAGGCTTGTTTACCTTTCATTTGGGAACTGCGTGATTGAAGGAGAAGTGGTGGGGGGGAGTGAGAAGGAGGGAGGTGGAGAGGGGAAAAGGTGAAGGAGAGGACAGAGAACAAGGGTGATGATGATGATGATGATGATGTCTGGATGAGTGGAACAGCCTTTTAAACACAATCACAATCACTGGCTCTCTGATTCTAAATCAGTGGGGCTTGAGAGGGCAGCAGAGACCCGTCTCAAATCTCAAATCTCTGGTTACAATGAGACTCAACAGAGGTGGCCTATGGGGGGGGAAAACTGTTCTTTTGAGCTTTCTGTAAGAATCCTGAACATAATGTACATGTATAGTTAGTATTTTCACAATAATATAATATTTAATAATATACAATTAAAATAAATTAAAAAAGTGTCTCCAGCTGCAAATCAGCATATTAGAGTGTTTTGTCGTCACAGGTATAAATTATTCTTCAAAATGCATATGTTAAAATAGAATAGTTTAATTGTAATAAAAGTTCTTGCTGTATTTGTGATCAAATAAATGCATCCGTCCTGCAAAACACTGAAACTATACAAAGCATGAATGTTTCCAATACAGTAAGTATTGTTTAATCAGTCATTAGTCATCATTTACTTAACAATTCACAGCTACGTTCTAGCATCAGATTGTTTTTTAACTCAGAGTTTGAAAAGATGTTAGCCAAGTGTCAAGTTCAGTGTGAACGCCTTAGAGAGAGACTATTTATCTTTAATTATAACACATTTATCTGTAGTCTTCCACTTTAATTTATAATTATTACTAGTACAGTAATAATATGTTTTATTTATCCTATTCCATTGAAATGGTGCTTGTGATGAGAGAGGCACTCTTAGTAAAGAAAAACAGAAGTATACTGAAAGAGAGCCAGGCCGGTAACGGGCTATTGTGAAAACAGGTGTCTGATTGAAAGTGGAGGGGTTGACTTCATTTTTTGTTATGAGTCAAATGAAGCAGTCATGATGGCTCAGTAATTAGGGCTGTTAGATAGAGGTTGGATATACCATTATTTTTAGGGAGGAGCAGATTGCAGTCAAGCTAATCAACAACTTGACTTCATTACCTTCACTACCTTGTGTTTTTGACCTTGTGATGCATAAGTTGGTGCCAGAGTTGTTTCAGTAAGCTTGGGCTTAATGCATCTGACAAAAAGCAGATTGTTTTTCTCTAGGTGCAAAAATTCTGAACCTATCAAAAATTAATGTATAAAAGCATCTTATCCAAAGCTAGGGGAATTGCCCACCATGACACAATTAATAATTTATGCAACTCTATTTTCACAATTATGTATTCATTCATTAATTTGTTTAATCGTCATCTTGGTGCATTGTCAACACACCAAGCTAGTGATCTCGACTCTCTCCTGGCCGGAAATATTGGAATATTGTCCTCTCAAATGAGTTTTAATAATAGAGGAGCCTCATCAGAAGCCAATCAGACATGAAGACATGGCAGAGGAATTATATCCAGGCCGACTGGGAAGTCATGAATTATTGAAAATTGGCCTGTTCTTTTTCACGTTGTAGGTTTCTGCCTGACAGCACTGATTGGCCACACACGCACACACCTGTCGATCTTCATTCTGTTTTGTTAGGAGAAACCTGGCAGCTGGTATGGGTTTGTGCTGTGTAGTCTGTCGGTCTGTGGCAGCTCAACTGATAACTAACCCATGGAGACCGACCCAGAACACTGTACAAACAGAAAAGGACGGCCTGTGCCTTCTGTTTATGCATATTTTCAAGTATGTGTTTGTGTTGTTTACCTTGTCTAATTAAAAAAAAAAAGGATCTGGACACTTAAGCCAAACTTAAATGTGTATATGTTATTGTGCTACTTAAAAAAAGATCAAAGCACTTTTACTATTATATTAAATTTAGATAGCACAAGCAATCTTCTCAAGAAATGCGTTATTATTATAATTATTATTTTAACAGTTAGTTATTATATTTAACTATTTTTTAAAATCAAAATACATTGAAAATAATAATACTTATTATTATTATTATTATTATTATTAATTATATTATTATTGGTGGTGATGTTGCTATAATAGTAAAGTACTAAGTTTGACAAAGTTATATAATAATAATAATAATAATAATAATAATACATTCTAAAACATCTAATAGTAATCAAATAATAATAAATATATATATATATATATATATGCACCATCCAAACTACTAATACTATTATAATAATTATTTTATTCAATAGATACACTATATGATATGCAGAACATTTATTTACAAATAATTATTTTAAAACACTAGGTCTAAAAATTAATCAAATTAAATTAGTAAAACACAAAAAATTAATACAATTAAAAAAATCAGAGCTGACAGTTTGATTTACACAACCAGTGTGCCTCCAATATTGACATTGACTGATTAATTAATGAGTGATCACCAATCTGTTGCTGATGTTTCTGTCTCACAAACACACACTCTGCAGCAGACTTTTCAGCCTGATTGCATGACCTCACGCATTGACATGCATTTATTATTTCCTTCTCTCTCTCTCACTCACACACACACACACACACACACACACATGCACAGATTGAGCCTCTGGGGTGGCTGGTGTTAGAAAAGTCACTACACGTTCCTTGGCTGTAGATCCGGGCAGGGACGTAGTACATCTCAGATCAAACCATTTCTAATCAAACCCATGAAAGTGTAGCTAATGCAATTTCACTAAGTCACTGGCTGGCTTGATTACATGGGGGCTGACATGAGTGGGAGGTGTGTGTGTGTGTGTGTCACACACTTTTCACTCATCAAGACTGACTTGAGCAATACTTGCACTTTCTTGTAAGTCGCTTTGGTTAGAGAGCATCTGCCAAGAATAGAAATGTAAATTTGATGTAAAGGCGCATACGCACCTTCCCTTCAATCCTATATTAGCAGGATTCACAGGGGACCAGGCTATAACACCTTTCATACACACTCGCACCATATTATACACACATAGATTATCAAAGGAAACCCGCTTCAGCATAATAATAAACTTCCCAGCAGATTTGGAGGCACATAATAATAAACTGAACCAGCTAACTTGTCACCATTTGTTCACATTTGTTTGGATTTTGATTGGTAAAATGTTGAAATAACTTGTTAAACTGTTGTGAATGATTGTTTAGATTTAACGTAGCAGATGTTGGCCGGTTGCTTTTTTTAGTCAAAGTCTGTTGTGCTGACAATATTTTAATGGAGCTTCATTAATATGAGCTGGAACGATCTGAATAATGATTTGAGTCAAGCCAGGCTGGCTACGGATGACATTTTCTCCTCTGTCTTTGCCATTAAATGTAACTGCAAAATCTGGATGCATAACTCTTTGACCTGCTGGCGATCACAGCTTTCATTTATGTGTTTTTAATTAGCGGTCAACTGTTTGGGTTTTTTAATGGCGCATACTGATATATATAGAGAGGAAGGTGGTGTATGATACAATTTAATGATAGCAAATTAAATAAGCACTTGTTTTACATAATATTTACTCAAATTTTATTTATAATATTTAAAAACACTAAGTAGAGGACACTTTTCTTTCAGTTGATCCAATGTTTTATTTTTTTAGCAACATTTTAATGCATTTTTAAAGAAACATTTTCTTTTTTTATAAGTATAATTATCACTACTAGCACTGCTGCTACTACTAATACATTTCTTAATAGTTTCTTATATGTATTAATAATAATAATAATAGTTATTATCCTCTTATGTACTACTACTATTACTACTATTAATATAATTTATTTTTATTTTGTTTATTTTGTTGTAAGGAAACAACAACCATAATAATAATAATAATTATTATTATTATTGCTGTTATGTACTGTTACAGTTAATTATTATTATTAATTTAATATTATATTTCTTTATGTCTTTTTTATTGTTTGTTATAATTAATAATAAAAATACTACTACTAATAATAATATTATTATTTACTACTGCTGCTACAAATTACTATAATATAACATTAAATAATATTAGTAATATTAAGTAATATAATATTTTCTTATTTTTTTGTTTGTTTAATAATACTTTTTGTTACAATTAAATATTATTATTATTGCAACAAGTTTATGTTGTACAATTAAAATAATAGCTGGAAATTGTACTGCTATATTGTAACTTGTGACAGCCATACACTTAAAAGACATCTGGTGAAAACCTATGGCATATACTGCTTAACAAAACAATTAACAATTTTAATTTTATTATTTCAAACCTGTTAAATCCTATTGTTATCAGATGGTTTCTACCTATTTCCTCCCTTAAATTGTTCAATTTCTGCCTTTTTTATTATACAACTGTTTTTCGTAACACTTCTCTCTCCCGTCGCTTGTCTAGGTCAGAGTCAGCGTGTGCGGCGGCAGCTGTGTTTTCTTGTTCTGCTGATGTAATTGAGTCTTAATCAAATTAGTGGTTGAGAGATTGGATATATTGAGAGAAAAAGAAAAACAGGAAGCTAAGCAAGACGAAGATAAGTTCCCTTCCAAAGCAGTAACTTTGAAAAACAGCCAGAGCTCCGACCAGAAAGCTTTTAGAGAGGATAAAGAATCCTCTTGTCTTTTTAATGAGAAAAAGGAGTGGGAATGAAATAAGAGGGAGCGAACTTTTCATCAGGATGTGCTCCATGAAGAATCTCAGGAAGGTGGAAATAACAGGAACGGCAGCGGGAGGCGCGTTCGAATGCTGGACAGGTGCGCTGCAGGGTTTTCAGTGCAGTGAAAGGTGAACTCCTTTCTCATTTGAAGCACGTCCTGTCTCCTAAAACAATGAACACAGGACGACTCTGATTCTAGTCTTGCGATTAAACCCAGCAGGTCTGAGATCACAATGCTGGAGACAAATCATAGAAGCACACTCTTTTGCTTCACTTGTAATTCCACGGCAGTCCAAATCCATCACGTGTGCTTTATGTGCATCTGGCATTAATATTTGTGTTCCTGTGCCTGGACTCATTTCCCATCCCCTGGGCAAGAAATCCCATGCAACAACTGACTGATAAAAGCAATTAAAGTGATTCTCCACCGAGGCCTTTTGTGTTTGATGTGCACATGAGTGTCTCAGATGTGTGTGTGTGTTTCCTGCATGGTGTTTGTCAGGATAGCAGTGCCCAGGCTTAGTGCTGCGTAGTTACGACAGTCTCTCCAGTGGCAATCTCAAAGGGCTGTGAAATTTTAATGAATAACATTGTCACAGTGCGAGAGGGATGCCAGTGGGCCGCCGCCGTGGCACTTCTATTCACCGACCCATGAGGCCACGCACACACCTTCTGTCCACCGGGGAATGTTCTTATTGATGGCAGACTTGATTCTCTTGCTGTCAATTATATTGATTACTTGTGGATGAGTGGAGCTAATAAGGATTGGAGCTCACTTTATTTTTTGGGGGCCCTGCCTCATCATGAGAGAGTTACACAGCCATGATTTTCTTATTAACCCTGTTAGCGCAGGACTACGCACAGACACAGAGGGGCAAATGGGAGAGAGGGGAGGGGGGGAGTCTTATATCTCTCTGTCTGGCTTGTGGTAAATTGCAATGATTTGACAAAATGAAAACCATTGCAATTTTGATGGTTGACCACAATATTGTATTATTTACATTGCTTTTGATTAGATTTTCTTTTTGTTTTGTGCTTTTGTTTTAGACCTTTTTTTTGTAACCTAGACCTTTTGGTTGGCTTTTTTTGTTTTGGTTTTGTGTTTTTTGTGCTGTAGTTTTTTGTTTACTTTAGTTTTATTAATTAATTAATTTATTTTTTCTTTGGTTCTTTGTTTTGTTTATTTATTTATTTTTTGTTTTCTGGCTATATTTATGTGTAAAAAAACAACAACAAAAAAAACGTATTTTTGAAGAAAATCTGTTTAATTGTTTCTTCCTGTGTTTTACTATCCAGGTGGAGCTGATGATAACCTGATAGAGGGAGGAGAGACTAAGTTCCTGTGTAAACCAGGAGCCAGAAACATTACGGTCATCTTTCAGCCATTGCTTAGGTAGGTCCTGTTCACAAATGCACATGTCAGCCGAACATGCTTTATACAGCTGCATTTCAGCAATCTGTTTAAACACTCTCCTGCTTCATCTGTCTCCTCGGCCATAGCACGTGATCATTTTTTCCCCCCTTCCTTTCATATTTTTCATGGCCGGCGGCCATTACTGCGGCATTACCGAGCCCCTGCCATTGATTTTGATTTGTTCTGACGGTATCAATTGGAGTGTTCCGTTTTGAACTGCTCCGCATTCAATTTTCCTTTCAATCTCCTAATCTATTGGATCATCGGTCCAGCCCACTAATGCCCTGTCATATTACCGCTCTAATACAGAGACATATCCCAAGCATGGTCGTCCTGCCCACAACGTGACTGGACTTCCCAATACTCCTATTGCTCGCAATTACATCTGAGGCATTGATTTTCTGTTGTTTTTATGACTATTTTTTTTCCCCAAGACATGGACACTGTCACTCTCAGATGGTATTGTGTCCTGGATGTAACAGACTCTCTTCTAAAAGACCAGTTGGTGTTAATTTACGCTGTGAATATACGGCTTGCATTGTTATACCACATATGAATAAAGGCAGATTTTATGTCAAATTATAAAGTATTATTCAAAATTTTTACCCATGGCAAGTAAAGCAACACTATTATAATGACCTTTAACCCTAGTATTTAACCCTAATGTTAAAAGGTTACTCCACCCCCATGTCATTCCAAATCCATAAAAGCTTTGTTCATCTTTGGAGCACAATTATAAGATATTTTGGATGAAAACCACTGACGGCAGATGGATTATTCTGATGATATCTTTCATACTTTTCTGTGCCTTGACAGTGTTCATTACTTGGCAGTCATTGGTACAGTCTCAAGCTTCTTGGTTTTCATCCAAAATATCTTAAATTGTTTTCAGAAGGCAAACAAAGCTTTTACAGGTTTGGAACGACAGAGTGATTAATGCCAGTCTCTTCAATAGCGATGAACTTATGTTGAGTTTACCAAACCTTCCTTGCAACAAGTGCATAATATCCCCATTTAGTCCATTACAAAACTTGCATTTCAGGGTATAAAATCATCATCCCTGTTTCTAGCAGTCATTTGGGGAAAATGCATCTTTTGACCTGCTGTGATTCAGGCTGGATTGCGAACACTGATACACTGATTTTACAGTACGCCCACTATGAAGAGGAGGCACCTGCTGCACACTGATGTATTCTGCCCGTGTTCATTAATCTAAATGAGCTGCTCTCAGTGTTGATGCTCTCAGGGTGACAGCAGCAGGGGATGGGCAGAGGGTGTGTCAGACAGCTGTCCGTCTGAGATGAATGGCAGGCGGATCATCGCTCCGACAGTATGGACAGATCATCTGGTCCCTGCTGGGGTGACGGACCAAATAAATGAATGCATGAATAAACGAGTGACTGCTCTCCACCTTTTGCCTGCCGCCACATAATGGCTGCTATCAGTCATAGTCCTGTGCGAGGAGCCTGATGTGTGGCCGCCCGTCCTTGGCTGCGTTCAGGAGGCTTAATGCTTTGCTGTACTGATACACGTTTAAACATATTTTGCACACCCAACATTTGAACCTTTTTATATACAAAAAAAGCATTTATTTGACATAGTTTCTTCAACAGTATTTTAAAGACCAAAAAAAAAAAAATCTAAAGTTATAAACATTAAGCATAATGTGTTTAGCATTACATATTTAACATTACATATTTGGGATATTTTTTTATATAGTTTTATAAAGTTTGCATGAGTCATTTTTGGTCCATATTTGTTATTAATATGGTCAGCAGAAAGAGAAACATGTAAAAACAATCAATCAATAAATCCAAATAATGTGAAATCATAAAATAATCAAAATCAATAATCCAAAAATCATATATGAAGTATATGCAATTAAAATGTTGCTTGATTGATTTTGTCAAAAGAGCCTTTTCGCACCACAGGAACCAGGAATGATTTTAGTTCTAGGAACTCTTTTTGGAGGAACTCAATTATGTCCTACTTCAGAGTAGGGTTTAAAAAAGTACTAGGAACTATCAGTGATATAAGCGTACACTGATAGGCTAAACACATACGAAAACACCCTCACCCACCATGATTTAAAACTCTCAGTAATTTTTGAATGTACATCAAAGGAAATCAAAAACTTTTGTCATCAAAAACTGTACTGTAGTTACAGGGGCTACCTGGACTGTACTAACTAACCAATCTTTGACCCCTTTATTAAACCCCACGCACCGATCGAACTACCTGTGTGGACTAAAGCAAGAGTTTGTTTTATCAGTGACCGAGAAGAACCTAAACTTACGCAGAGATCAATACAGACTCTTAATGTTACTGCCAATCAATTCACCATGCAATTTGTGATCAATAAGTCTCTGTGGAAGAGGCTGACGTTGAAGATCTCAGAGGTGTGGACTTGATGCTTTTTTGATTGATGCTGGGCAGGAGCAGTCCGAGGAGATCGATAATACCGTTGGGGAGCTTCACATGTCTCCAGACCCGCTCACTGTACATTAATATATGGGCTCCGCTCACACTGTACAGCGCAAAGTGTGAAAACACTTTGCAGAGTATCAAATCTCTCCCGATAGATCAATACGGTGGCTCCATAAAGAGCGCTTGTGTATTTGTCTGTGTGTGTTTGTGTACGTTTCCATTGCTTTAGACTGCTTGAATCAGTTTGGAAGTACTCGCAGTGTTGTATGGTAGTCTGTTAGCTGGTGCGTTTTTGAGTTTTTATGTTTATGTGTGTGTGTTTGGCTGTGTCTGTGAATTGGAGACATGCTCACTACAGCGAGAGGGGAGTAGGAGCAGGTAGGAGGTAATTTAGTTTGACTTGTGGGGCCTCACACTGACATTTGAGTGGTATTTAAATCCTTCTGCCCTGACTGAGGTTGGCATTTTGGAAAGGGGGCACTCTGCGGCTTGCCATAATCTCTCCTCTTGTATGCATCCACGCTCAGAGGTGATTAGGCCTGGCAGGGCCAGGAGTCTGTGAGATCACACCCCGGCCAGAGAGCAGATGTTAGGGCCGCCAGCACAGACACAAACTGCCCACTGCAACACTGATTGACAATCAATTTGACATGCTGTTGTGCAAATGGAAGAGACAACAGGTGGAAATTATAAGCAAATAGTAAGACACCCCCAATAAATAAAGGAGTGGTTCTGCAGGTGGTGAACACAGACCACTTCTCGGTTCCTATGCTTTCTGGCTGATGTTTTGGTCACTTTTGAATGTTGGCGGTGCTTTCACTCTAGTGGTAGCATGAGATGACAGGAGTCTACAACCCACACAAGTGGCTCAGGTAGTGCAGCTCATCCAGGATGGCACATCAATGTGAACTGTGGCAAGAAGGTTTGCTGTGTCTGTCAGTGTAGTGTCCAGAGCATGGAGCCGCTACCAGGAGACAGTACATCAGGAGACGTAGAGGAGACCGTAGGAGGGCAACAACCCAGCAGCAGGACTGCTACCTCTGTCTTTGTGCAAGGAGGAACAGGAGGAGCACTGCCAGAACCCTGCAAAATGACTTTTTTGAGCAGTGTATATTTAGATACATATATTTTTATATTATAAGACATATATATTCATATTTTGAAGAATGCTAGTAATCAAATCGTTAATGGTCCATAGTATTATTAATTACTATTACTATTAATTTCCATTGCATTTTTTAGTGTTTCATAGTATTTTTATGAAAGTCAATGGAGGCCATCAACTATTTGTTTCTTCAAAATTACTTAAAATATCTTCTTTTGTGTTCAACATAAGAAAAAGTTTCGAAGTCTTAATTTTCGCTTAAACTATTCTTTTAAATTTCTGTTACTTTTTTGAGAGAGCTTCATGTGAGCTACAGTATATAACGCTGCTTGTCAAGTTTAAAAATGATGACTGTTATCTCTTGTCTTCTTCAGCCCAGATACAATTGTAGGTAATTGTAAAACTCAATATTTTTTTCCTGTTGTAGGACTTTTATTTTAGTTTGACGTCCGTCCCCCCCATCCCCTCTTTTTGATCTCTCTCTTGCTCTCTTTTACACAAGGTATCAATTTCTTCAAAGGGATGGGGAAAAAGCAATTCTGCAGATCACAGAGGAGGCTATTTGAGAAGTGTCAAAACTTTTAGAGTTATTGATGGCTGTGGCCAATTTCCTGGACAGTTTTGTACCTTTTTTTTTGCCGGTGGCGTAGTGTTAAACACGTTTGACTGCTTGTGACCACAGATATAAAAGCAGCATTGTGTTTTATGTGTTTTACAGTTGTCTAAAAATATATACTTGTAGCCCAGGCAGCCGTCTCTGCTAAAACAATTGAAGAAGACCCGAAAGAGAATGTTTAAAAATGTGGGATGGGATTGGACAATGTCAAAACATCTCCCTTGATGTCCATTGTCTTATGTTGGGAGAAGATGGTGGTAGTTCATCATGATCCTGTTCACATAAGTGCCTCATTACAACCCATATGGAAGGATATCATGCGCCAGCCAAGCAACTCCCATTAAAATGAACGGAAACACTTTCAGATAGCTTTTTCCAGGTATCCTTTCATTCATCTACTCTCTTATCCATCCAGTCATGTCCGTGCATTATCTGGTCATGTCTTGCCCTACACAAGATAGGAAGACTGCCATGATGATAGGACAGTGCAGAAACGAAGAGCCACGATAAGAAAAAGTCTTTCCTGTTCTTCTCCTCTCAGCACATATTAGGACCAAGTGTCGGTAAAGGATCTCTGTGATAGTTGTAGGATATCGGCTGCTAATATGATAAGCACACCGTTGAGCCTAATAAGGCTTCATCACTGTCATCCTATCGGCTCGTGATGACGGAAAGCTTTCCGCCTGAGAAACTCTGCAAATGACATAACATATTTTCACATTGTTAAACATCTTTTTTTAAAAGTCACTATCACCTTACAAAGAACATGTCAGTTGTGTGTAGGAGGCTAGCTTTCCGTGGACCATCTGGCAGACATTTCCTGAAGAAAAAGTCAAACTTTAGTGTTATATAAACAAACTGCAATAGCACACTGCCATTTGCCAGAATGCCTCTAAATGACTCAATATGTCTGTTGACAAAGTCAGTTCTGCTCAGATTCTGGTCCATACAAATGTGTTTCGCTAGGGATCAGTTTACTGGAGCATGAGGAAGTTCTGGTTGCTTTTATCATATATATCCATGATTTTTGGCAGATTCTTGAGTTTTCCAGCATCTTTTGCATGTTTAAACCCCTTCCAAATGGTGATTGTATGATTTTGAGATCCATCTTTTCACACAGTTTAGGGACTCAAACACAACTATTAAAAAAACTATTGACGGATGCTCCAGAAGGAAAGACAATGCTTTAAGAGCAAGGGGGTGAAAACCTTTTAAATTTGAAGATCTAGGTAAATTGTACTTAAATTGTCTTCTTTAGTAACACTTTAAAATAGGTAACACTTGTTAATTATTAACATGACTTTTTCCTCAACAAATTCTTAATTTGCTGCTTACTAATAGTTAGTTAGGTAGTTGTTAAGGTTAGGTATTGGGTAGAATTAGCGATGTATATTTACTTAATTAGTACTAATTAATGGCTAATATTCTAGTAAAATGCATGCTAATAAGCAGCTAATAGGTTTAACTGTAAAATAAAGTGTTAACGTTTCTTTTTTTTTTTCTTTTTTTTTCTTAATCTATAGTATTCCTTCAGTTCCCATATTGTGTGTGTCTGCATCAGTCAAAAACAGCATCGTTTTATCGCATGTAACATGATGTTGTGGCTTCTCATTCAGGCGCAGAGTCTAAATGCTGTATTTATGTATCTGAAAGGACAGAAGACACTGAACACCAGCATCACTTGCAATTATCAATGTGCTCTGATTGGAGAGGGCTGGAGAGGGTTTGTTTACCCGGCTCTCTGGCCCAATTGGGGCTTTTGTCAGGCTATAATAATCTTCTGTCAGTTGCTTTCGTTGTGCAACAAGCATTTTTCACACAAATGCCTTTCTGCTCCCCTCTCTCTCTGTCGCTTTTCCTTCCCTCTGTGTTGACAGAGATTAGGGGTGAGCCATCGATCTGTCGCTAGTATGTGCACCTTGCAGTGTCTCCAGCTGATTTGGTGTCCTCTCGAAACGGAAAGGACAAACGGGTGTCCACACATTTATTTTAGACAGACCACCAGAGCTTAAAAGTTTTGAAATAAGAGCTACAACTGCTAGAACTAGGTTACTTTCCAGGTACCTAGAACACTGTACTAATCTCTTAAAGGTGCAATAGGTGATTGTCTTCAGAAACAGTTTTTGTTATGCTGGTTGAAAGTCACATCACATTCCGATAGCAAGTTTCATCAATGTCAATATCATCAATGATCTTCCTTCCTGTTATTGCAATACTTTTACTAACTATAATGATGTTTTCTCACTGCTGAAGGACATGTGATGTATTGCAGTGATGTTGTCTATGGTTGTCTGATCTGTTTGTGAACTTTGCGTTCAGGACATTTGGCTTTGGATTGTGATTTTCAGGGAGGGTGAGACGTTTGCTTTCAGTGCTATCAGGCCAAATTTAGCATTTTCCAAGACCTCTTACTACACCTTTGTGTAGTTGCTGGTTTTGACATTAATAATATATATTTTTTAAATCCTCATTTTCTTCTAATTTTACAGTTAAATCATAAATAAATTTAAAATAAAAACTATAATATATTGAATACATTTAAGTGTTGAGCAAATGTAAATAATATTTATTTGTTTTAAGTTCCTTTATTTTATGTTCAATTTATTTTATTATTTTAATTTTATTTTTATATATATATATATTTGTTTGTTTGTTTGTTTTTTTTGTTTTTATTATTTTAGTTTTTGTTTTTAGAAAATAAGTTTTAAAAAGTCTACTTCAAAAGTCAACTCAGGAAGTTTTTTTTTGCGAATTGGTTTTATTGTGAACAATTTATGTTCAAAGCTGGCCAAAGAAAAATACTTGTCTTTATAATCTTTCATCAAAATGTAATAACTTCCTTCGCACCTAAAATGGCTTTTCTTTTCATCAAATGCTCTGTTTTTCAGCCTTTTTCCTTTGAATAAATGTCAAGTAGAGACAATCTAAACAATTTATAATGGATAAAACCAAGTCCCCCAATAACCGTTTTCTAAATATCCATTTTTACTTTGAAATATTTTGGATTACTGTAGTAAAAATGGGTCGCGAACACCTTTTTTACCTAGCTTCACATGCTATATTTAGACCCTTGTCTTGATTTGGTGACAAACAAGCCAAAACCTTTCATTCCTATTTTAGCACCCTGTTCTTTGTTCACATCCATCCCACATTACAATTCAGCGTGAGCATCACAGTCAGTGTCTTAAGAGTATCCTCAGCTGGGCCTTTTCTTTGTCTTTTTTTAATCTTTTCTTATATATCCAGGGATTTTCTTGAGTAAATAACCCTGTTGTACGTGCACAAACACTATAGCTGTGAATATTGCACTGCATTATACATCAGAGAGAAACAGAACAGCGAAGAGGAATATGGTGTATTTTCCCATGGTAAAGGTTAGAAAACAGGCAGAGGTAGCAGCACAGCTATTTGTTTTGCATGGCGGTGACGGACATCCACGCTCTTATGAAGGGAGGGGGAGAAATGCTGCTGTGCTGTCTTTTCCCCCCTCTTGTTTCTATCATCTATGGTATGGCTTTATCTTGCAGATGCCCTTTATCTCTCCCTCCTCTCTGCTGCGCTCCATGCATAAGTAAATACTAAAGAGCTGAGTATCGAACAAAAGAGTCGCCGTGAAAAAGTGCCACTTCAGCAAGTTGCCGGTGTCTCACTAACTTTCGAATTTAATAAAGCCACATGTTTGCCTGAGATTGTGCTGGAGATTTGACAGACCAGTGGGGGTCTAGGCCTCGTCTTTTCTTCTGGAAAGTAGTATTCCTGTAGAGGCAAAAAAGCACTTTTTACTGGTGTCCTGTCTAGTATGAACACTTAAATTTAAGTTTAAGGTTCAGTTGCAGTTACTGAAGACACCCCAATTATCACACTCTGTAATGCGAGCGCTGACTCACTCACAATGCCCAGTGTTACAAAAAAAGATGATTTCATACAGGAAACTGCTAGAATAACCCATTCTGTTGCTAAGCGGTAGCCAGGGAAGGTGTGGATAGGCAGTGAGAGAGCTGTTGTCAAGGTGAGTGTCTGGAGTCCCAAGGGGAATGAATGGATGGCTGGAATAGAAATGTAAGGATGATAACAATGGGATGTGTGTGTGTGTGTATATATACGTAAATATATAATTAACTAATTAATTTATTTGTTTATTTATTTATTTTCGTTTGAGGAATAAATTAATGAAAGACATTTGAATGAAAAGTATTGTTTTTTGCTGTTTGTTTGTGTTGTGTCTTGTTGTGTTTTGTTTGGTCAGGTTTGTTTTTCTTTGTTTTGCCTTCTTTTACTTTAAAAATAAATCAACAATGGCTTCAAGTGAATACATATTTATGTTTCTAATGTGTCCTTTTTGTGTCTATGTGTCTTTCAGTTTTTTTTCTTTTTGCTTTGTTTTTTGTTTAGTTTTGTTTTGATTATATTTTTCCTTGTGTTTTGTCTTTTTTTGTTAACTTCAACGCCAAAGATCCAGTTTTTCAATGTGTATAGGTTTATATATACTGTACACACACTTATATTTTTCTATTTGAGTGAATATTTTCTTTGTGTGTGTTTCACTTTGATTTGCTTTTCTTTGTTTTGTTCTGTTTGTTTTTATTTTTCCTTGTGGTTAGTCTTTTTTGTTAACTTTTTAAACTTAAAAATTCAATTCCAGCTTTAAATTCATAAAAATCCAGATTTTCAGTATGTCCTTAGACTTTATGGAGCATATATATAGTTCTATATATATACACATACTTGTGCCCACAGAGTGGGGATGAGACCCCCAAATCCTTACTTCATCAGTCAACAGCCGACCAGTTGTCATATGCACACACGCGCACCGAGAAGAAAAAGGACCAGTGTCATGAAGATCTTAGGCTGCTCATGAATCCTCGTATGTGTGTTATTAAAGATTAATGCTGCCCAGTGGCCGCTCTAATGCAGTGATAGTCATCATTGTGGCCCGGAATAGCCTCTGCTAGCTGCATACACCCGGCCATGCATTAAACATTCCTCTTCTCTCTCTTTGTCTCTCTCAGGCCCGGCACTCTGATACAGTAATGACCAAAGCATATCATATAAGCACAGTGCCCGTACCCCTACTGTTACTAATGACCTTTGACCCCAGCAGGACACACTATCCCTCCTGTTGTCAAGTGAAGCTATGGTCAGTGCACTGCTAGACAGCTCCCCATTAATAATGGCGCTCAGTGTTGTGCTCACTCAGACACAAAGACTTCTCACTATAATAACGAAACCGCTTTCTCTCCTCTGCATTTGATTTTAGCCTCCAGTGGCTGGATTATGCTCCAGTCGGGAACTTTATGAATTATAGAGGATATGGCTAGGAGTGGATTTGTAATATCTGTGGCAGGATGAAATGTCATACTTACCTTTTGTCTTGCCTTTGTTGTGTTAGCCCATGACCTTTGACCTTGACTTCTCTGTGGTTTGGCAAAGTTGAAGTGCAGAGGTGACCTTGCTCTCGCAGGATTATGGAATCCTTTGGTTTTTTAAATCATTTTCCCACCCGTTTTTTATTTCTCTTTCTTACCATTTTTTACTCTTGTTTTGACTATAAATTTGTGTTTTGTATCAATTTAGAGATCGGTAGCAGAACAAATGCATTTGTGAGTCTCAGGCAAACATGCTTTCTTCATTAATGTTTCTATTTAGGTTTGGCTAAATAAATAATTGTGCCATTAGTGCTTTCAGGCCTTTTTGCATTGATTTTACTTTTTGCAGCTTTTTGATACTTTTTTTTTTATTCTAGAGCTTGCGTCTAACCACAGCTTTCTCATTTGCACCCGTATTATAGATTGACAACCTCATTTAAAGATTCCCCTAGTTCACCCAGAAATGAAAATTCTGTCATTACTTACTCCCCATTCATTTAGTTCCAGTCCTGTAAAACTAAATTAAGATATTTTTTATGAAATCCAATAACTTTCTGACCCTACAGTACATAAACAACAACAAAACTATGTTCAGGACCAAGAAATGTGGCAAGAACATTGTTTTGGGTCACCATTGACTTCCACAGTATTTTTCTTTTTTCTCTACTTTGGAAGTCAATGGTGACCAAAACAGCCTGGTTACAAACATTCTTCAAAATATCTTCCTTTGTGTTCGGCAGAACAAAGAAATTTTTACAGGTTTGGAACTACTTGAGGGTTAGTAAATGATGACTGAATTTTCCTAGTCTACTGTCTAGAGGCGTAATAGTTACGCTCACCACATTTGCATATACCTGTGCTACTGAAATGAGCAAGCTGAGAAACAGCCAATCAGAGTAGACCTCCTCATTACTATTCATGAACCTTCCAAATAAGGCAAAAACAGTTTCATTCTAGGGTCAAATTCTAGGGTTG
>JAUCMS010000079.1:7284432-7338903 GCA_032357445.1 Enteromius radiatus
TTTCATTCTAGGGTCAAATTCTAGGGTTGTAAATGGACCTGTAAAACCGTTTCTGGGCATTTTTCCCCTTACCTAAGCTACATACCATCTATGTACATATCAGACAACAATTTAAAATATTCTCTCAATGCATTCTATGGCACCTTTAACTTGTTTGTGTGCATGTGTTGGTCAGAGGTCAGATGAATGTGGCCGTAGTTATCCGTATGGTCTTCACCTTTCATCTTAACACCTCAGTATGTGTACACAAGTGTGTGCGCGTGTGTTTGTGTGCGTGTCCCCGACTGTTTCACCTCCCGGAGCGGAGGGCAGGTGCCACTCTCTGTTAGCGCCGAGCCACAGAGCTCTGGCAGCTACATCACAGCAGCCTTTGATTCGCCAGCCTTTCCAGGTCGACGAGCTGATGCCTGATAATAATGTTGTTTGATTGCTGAAGTGGAGAGGTAATTGATTGATCCTTTGGTGTGTCTGGAGTCAGGCTTCAGAAGAAAGAGTAAGTCTCTGGTGTCGATTCATCTGGGAACAGATTCTTCTCTTTTCCTTGCTCTTTCATTCCCCAGGAAGATGAGCAATAGAGGAACAGACGAAAAAAGAAGAGAGTGGCCATTTCACAGATTTCCTAAAATAAAATGGAGGCCATCTTGTATTAAAGCAGCAATCTTTTTTCAGACTGAAAACTTTTTTTGTGTGTAAAGATAGAAAATGAGGGAATGGGGAAAAAATAAATAAATATATATATATATATATGTGTGTGTGTGTGTGTGTGTGTGTGTATATGCACACATAGAGGGAGAGACTTTTTTGTGAAATTATTTATTTTCCCATTTTGTGACATTTTTGGCTTTACATACTGTACTTTATTACTATGTTTACATTGCAAAACCACCAGTATTGATGTACTGAGTCATACACTTTGCATTTTAACATACATTTTTAATGTGAGAAATCCAATGAACATTTTAGCTTCTTTATAATTTTATATATATTTGTCACATAAGTGAGTTCTACATCAAATAATAATTTGGTGGACTCCTTGCGCTACTGTCAAAGCCCCATGCATTTGAGATATATACAGAGAGAGATGCACAGTGTCTAATGGCTAATAAAATGTAATTGGATTATTGGATTGGACAATCTATCTTTCTGCATTAATTAAGATCAGGGTCAAACACTCTCCAGTCGTTCCATAATCCAACAAGTGCTTTAGGGAAACTGCTCATTTAAAGAATACAAATTAGAGTTAAATGCACATCAAAGCATATAATTGACAATTACTGATGATGACCTGTTCCTGTGTTCTTTGGATGGCAGCCGTATCCTTTCTGAATGACCAACATAGACACGCTTCCTGTGTGTGTTTAAGATGTCAAAGCTGTAATAATATTAACAGGTAAAACACTGCACTAAATGCATTAATGCTGCTTCAGTTTATAGAGCTTATAGAGCAGATCATGTTCACATGTCTCCAAAGCTTATAATTCCTGTTCAAGCGATGGACTGAATGTGCAGATCTATGTTTTTAAACAGCAGATTGAGACGTTTCTAATGATGAATCAGAGTTCCTGGCTCAGGCGGTGTGCTTGCCATGCTGAGCAGGTAATAACCCCCGATTAGGCTCTTTATATGAGAGAATGGATGCCGAATACCAGGCCCAGCTCTCTGGAGGAGAAAGACGCAAGGAGAGGTGGAAAGCAAATTAGCGAAGCTGAAAATAGCAACGGAGGATGAAGACGGCGGTTTGTGCTCACTTAGTTCTCATGCTGGTTAGATCCCTGCCAACGTTCACCTGTAAAAATGATACGGCTTGATTCAATCGCCAGTCTTATGAAAGACAAAATTGCTTGGAATTGAGTCTCCAGATTTTGAAACGCACAACATGTTTTCTTTTGTTTTGCTGTTGGATTAATAGTATTTGGAATGGCCAAAACATTTTCTGTTTTGGTTTGGTTTCGTTAGGGTTAGGGTTTGAAAAACAGTTATTATTGGTTTTAGTATTTGGAATGCACAAAATGTGTTAAGCCTAGATTGAGTTTTTGTTTTGTTGCTGTTTCCAACATTATGTCCATTTAATACTTTTACATACACACATATTTTATGTTTTTTGTTGTTGTTTGTTTTGTTACTGATTTCTACAAATTTCTCTTAGTAATTTTTTATTGTAATTTCAGAGAATTGAACATCAGTACTCAGTACTTTTTTTTGAAACTTCAGTAAATCAGTACTATATGTAAAATATTACATATGTAGTATTTTCTGTGGATATTTCAATTACTAACCCCGGTGGTGTTTGATTAATTCATCATGTTCCGCTGCAGATGTATCTTCCATCTCTCCCTGACTACCTTTATAAATGGTGCTTATTCATGAGTCTGTAGACTTTGGTGTCATAATGTTGCATTAGTGGAATGTGTTGTAGCTTTGGGCGAGCTGGGTGGTGAATCCCTGGTGAAGCCACAGGATTTAAATTTGATTTAAAACATGATTTACTGCAGTTACTTCAGGCTACTCCCTCTTTTTCTCTCATATTGAAATGAATCCTCTGCTGCATAGCCCCGGTTGCTCTGTGCATGCTCTGTGAAGCTCTGGCTGGCAGCCTGATTGTGTTGGGGGCACTGATACAGCTCACCTTGGCATCCTTCATTATTGTGGGCGGCTCTGTGTCCTCTCTGATGGTACTTTTGGTAAGCGTTAGTTAAGGTAGTGCTGCTAATTTTTGTGCTAAAAGATACCGAAGAGAACAATTAAGATGTTTATTGCCAAACTGCGATCGCTTGTAAGTTGCTACCATGGGTTTTTTTCTTCAGTTAATGGTTTTACAGTGCATCAGTGACTTGTGCTGCCCTGGCTTGCTAAGCACACCTCTCTTTCTATCCCTATGGTGTATCACCTCACTATTAGCAGTGATGTTGGATATTTATTTCTTAAACTTTTTAAATAAAATGTTTTTGCATGAAGAAAATAAAACATGCTTTTAATGACAATTAAATATATTTCCTGCTCAAATTCTCATTACTGTAATGCGTCCAGGTGTTTACTTTTGAGTTTTTCCCCCTCTTATTATTCTCAATGATTTTTCTCATTAGGGTCTAATTACTGTAATACAGGATGTCTTTTACCAGTATTGAATTTAGTTTTTTTTAATTAGTCAAACTCCGCATTAAGACAGTACAACAAATGTCATTTTAAACAATTCATTTTTCTTTTTTTTCTTTTTTTAATTTTTTTTTTAAAGAATGAGATTTATTTTGTCATTACACTAATGAGAACTGTTGGAATAGCATGCTTATTTGTCATGAATTTGTCTCAATAAAAAAATATGCTTAATTCACCCATGGCAGTTTTTTAGAGTGTACAAAAGTTTTGTTTCATTTTGTTTCTAGTTCATTTACAATGCACTAGAAACAAAAGGAGTCTATGTTTATAACGAACATAAGTTTATTTTATAGTTTAGAAATAAAAAGATGTTTAGTTTATAGTGCACATAGAAATATATTTTATATATACACACTAAACTAAACTAAAAAAAAAAAATATATGTATATATAATTTTTTTCTTTTAGTTTAGTATGTGCATGGAAGTTTAGTTTACTGTACACTTGAGAGTTTAGTTTCTTAAAAGTGTTCTTAGGGCCGAATCGTGCTATACTTTTTGCTGTAAATGTGTTTTAGAGCACATATTGTCTGGATCTAGTTGCACTGTCAGTGCTCGCAGCATAATCAGATACAATGTAAATGTTTCCCTCGCCCTGGATTGTGATGCAATATACCCAAATAATTTACATTTTACATAGTATGAAGAAAACAAGTGAACGTTCAAGGAAAGCAAGAATATGGAAAGGAAATCTAGCACAGATCCTAATGGAATCCAAGACAGAGCAGACTGAGGAAAAAATCCATTATGTGTGATGTTACTGTTTCACTCACGGCTGCCGAATTGGGTGAAATGATATTAGTTGTGTTGTAATGTGATTTCTGCAATGTGTGAATATGAGATTCTAATGGATTTGAGGACATTACAGCAGTCTTTATCTCTAGTATTTATTCCTGCTGGTTGCAAATGTAATTTACTAAGTACGAGGCATCAGTGGGGTTCTGCTCGGTAGGAGAGAGAGGAGGAGGACTGGGGTGATTCTTCAGGGGGGAAATGCCATAACAGATGGTCATTGAGAGAGCTGGGGACATATCAGATGCTGGAGAACTTACTTTGGTCTTGAGTGGAAAGAATAAGAGTTCAAAAGTGTGTACAAGGTTTGAAATGGAGTCTTTTCTCTGATGAAGAGCCATCAAAAGTCTCTGTTTTACAGGCCACATGGATCCCAGGTGCCGGGAGTCTAGGCGGCTAGATTTTTCCAATCAAACCAGGCAGACAACTGACAAGATCAAGATTGTTCTTTTTCTTTCAGTTTTTCCTCCCTCTCTTGCATGCACTCTCTTTTCACAGTGCTATTGTTGCTGTGGAGCAGAATATCCGCCATATTTGACTTTCATTTTCATTTAGCCATGAATTGAGAACTTCAGATGAGCTCCTTTCATTTTCTTGCTCTTTTGGAAATTGAACGTATGGGAAGCCAATTTTACAGAACGGCAAGACTCTCATTACAGGAGTCTTACCCATAATGCCTTGCACTTAGAGAGGTACCATCCAAAAATCCTCTTGTTTTGTTTTTTTTTTTTGCTCAAAGATCAAAATGAAACATAATAAAGTACAAAGAAAAGCTTGTTGTCGTGCACCCAGCTGATTTCGTTTAATTCTACATCCGAGCATTTGCCGTCATAAAGAGTATTCAGAAATCCCATTTCATTAGCTGCCTGTACCAACAGATATTCTTTCAGCTGCTGTTTTGATTGGTGGAGGAGTATAGTTGCTTGTTTTTTATTTTTGTTCTGAAAGCATTTGCTGCAGAGCCCCAGTTTGGGTGATTTGCTTTTCCCGTCATGTTGCAAACAAATTTGATACTGGAGTTTAACTCTGATTAGAGCAAATCTATTCTTGATTAGCATATGCCTGCATTTTTCAAAATGTTTCAATCAAGATTGCTAGAAAATCAACTCCGAAACATGACTGCATGGCACTAATGAAGTCGTGCGTTAGTGTTTAAATTTAAGAAAAGAAAAGTTTTTTGAGTATGTATATACATTTAAATACACACGTATGAGGCAACTGTGGCAACATCTTGCCCATAGCATTCCAGGTAGGGTTTTTTAAGCATCTTGGAGACGTTGCCACAGTTCTTCTCAATTGAGTCTGTCTCAATTTGTTCTGTTACTTCATGTGATTCCAGACAGACTGGATGATGATCAGATCAGATCTCAGGCTGTTGTCAGACTCCTTGTGCAGATAATAATCTAATCTGTTCATTGTTATTGGTGCTAAATGTTATTAGGTTGGTGCAAAATGTGCATTGTCAGTTGTCAAATACTGTATATATATATATATATATATATATATATATAAAAATGGGAAACTATTAAGAATTACAGTAATTCAGCATCGTCTTTATCTTCTAATATCCTTTTGTGATGTTGACTGATCATACCCCAGCCGAACATTATTTACCCAGACCTCGTCTTCTCAACTAGAGTTCTTTCATTTGTGTCATTTGTGATCATTAAAAGCACAAAACAAACTAGCTCTGATGGTTATGTTTGTGCTTAGCTTGTTTACCACCTGCTGCTTGCCATAATATTTATATAGCATTCTCCACCGAGCATTCCCATCACTCGCTAGAAGCACTGTCTTATATTATTAGGAGCGCACCATTACTCCCTCCTTCCATCCACACACACATTCCGCTCCCTCTTGTTCCCAGTAGCCACAACTCCTAGTAGCCTGTGTCTCTCATTGATCTGGATTAGAACGGAGGAGATCGCAGACAATTACGCAACGTCACCCTCGGGTAAAACTACCCAACTAGTTCAAATCTCGCTCAAGGTTATTCCCTCATTCCACAATCACTCTGCAGGTGCTCTCCAGGCCCTCGAAGATAGACAGCTTCGCATTCCAGCGAGAGGGTCACCCGACCTCATCCACATGCTCTACAGCCGCCCGCGTGTCTGCGAACGTCTGCGCTCCTGCATACCTGCGAAAGCCAGACAGGCCGGCCATTTGCACGCTAATGTGAATCATATATATGACAGCTCGGGGCAGAGGTGATCTCTGAGATTGAATCTCGCCGAGCAAAATACGAACCATATTATTTTGCCTTGGGTAACGGCGCATTTGATGATTTTCTTTCCAATGGAAAAAGCAGGAAAGACGCCAAAGAATGCCATTTTAATAGGTTGCTTTTTGAGCAGCACCTTTTGAATTTAACCAAATCTTGCAGCTGCCCTCTGCCCCCCTTGTGACCAAAACAACACAGTATTTGTTTCAGAGCACTGCGATTCCCTCCCTCCATCTCTGTCTTCTTATTTCATTGTTTTCTTTTCACATCCAATCAACCGCCAGTATACCTCAAACCATTTCAATATACCACTCGTGCAGATATATGGCTGCAAATTCCTGCTGGGAGAATAACACACTGACTTAGAGAGAGAGAGAGAGAATTGGTTAAAAACTGAGTTGTGGAGTGCGATATGAAATGAATATGAGGGTGGTAAATATGATTTAGTGTTTTATTTTGAATTTGCAAATGGCTTCCTGAGTGCTATAAGACCAGTAGTGACTTTCTCTTTTAAGTGCACCTGTGGGTGATGGAGGGAATAAAAAAAAGCCCATATTTCTATTAGAATGATCTCTGCACTTGGTTCACACAGTTGCAATGTGACGCTGTAATACAGTGCAGTGTTGCACAGCTTTAAGAGTCCATTGTATGATCTGACCACTATAATGATCTATTGCAGGGGTCGCTGGCAGATAACAGCTACCCTTACATGCTTTAAAGCCCCTTATCTGGCTCTGCTCTGCAATATACGTCCTCTAGTCTGAGGGTAGAAAGCACTTATTTTTAGTCTTGGTGTCTGCTGCAATGCAGTGTAGGGTCTTGAAGGGTGTTAAGTGTAGTTATGTACTCTAGTTTGGCTCTCTCTCTTTGTCTCTGAAAGGAAGGGACAGTTGCGTTTTGTATCTGTGGCTCAAGGGGCCTGTAGCAGACTACACTTACAGCAGTGCGTCAAACTGAATCATTCACTATGTGTCCTGAAAGGCTAGATAAATTGGATAGGAGTTGAACCAAAAAAGTTTCATTTATTGTTTGTCAAAAAGTAAGAGTTTAAAGCCAAGGCTTCAGAGTGTGTCTGAATTTGTGTGAAAAATGTGAAAAACTTTTTTATGAGTATTTAAAAAGGTTTCAAAAGATGGTGTCAGAATTGCTGTGACTCAGCAGTTTGAATCAGATTCAGTCTATGCACAATCGATTCGTGGATGAAGTCTGAGACTTTCAGAATGCATCGCGATTCCTCTGAAATCGATTCTGAGCTTAGATTTTAACAGCAGATGGTGCTGTACTGTAGATTTTATCCACACACTCAAATACTCATGAAGAAGGGCGCTTGTGCATTCGGCTGAGTCATGCAATTTCACCTTAGCTCAGAATGCTTTTATGGTGCAAGATTAATGTAGACATTAATTAATGTAATTTGCTTTAACGTTTGCGAATTTTATGAATGATTATTTAAGGTGTGTTTAAGGATTTAGAAACAAGCAGAGTACGACTATGGATTTTTGAAAATGACCTTTTATGAAGTGTGTAACACAGCTCTAAGTGAGTGAAAACATCATGTAACAAGTTCAGATCTTAAAAATGAAATCGACCAATCACCAAGGTATTTGGAAAAATTAATCATTTTGGAGTTGTTGAACAAATAAGGTAATAAAAATGCATATTATAAGAAAATGAAAGTGTTTTTTGACCTTACACACATCAACCTGTTTTTTGGGACTCCCATAACCAAAATATGAACTTTTCATACCTCATAATAGGGGCACTTTAAATATTAGAAACCAATGGCTCTCTTAATTTTATATTTTTTAGTTGGGAGCTTCGAAATGAATAATTTAACCATGTAAAAATGAAGTAAAAAAATAATTTTATTTCAAACCTGAATTCTTTTTTCCATTTTACACATATTGTGTCGTTTTAACTGTAGCTGGCAGCCACTGTACTTTAGCGTGATTATAAATGCGCATATAAACACACTTATTGTTGCCTGTAGTTTGTCTGTAATGTGTGATAATGGGGAAGAACGGATGTCAGTAAAGGGCATTATTTAGACTGTGTTAACATCCTCCTGCCAAAATCCAGTGTTTGTATACCAACACCAGACGAGGTGTTACTGAGCACAGACTTTCTAAAGTTCAGCCGACGCTCCACGGAGAGCATTTCTTGAGTTCACGTGTTTGTACTGTCTCTACTGTCACCTCAGAGGACCAGCCTTCACTGTTTTCCACGGCCGGCACATAAATCATAAAGCTGGCCCTGGGCCGCGCTCTTTGGCAAAGCCTCTGTGATTTAATTAAGTCCTTCTCCTCAGCAGAGCCCCGAGGTTCTTTCAGTAGGAGACGCTGAGCTCTAATTGAAGGAGCTCTAAAGTACTTGGAGTCTCGTTCACCAACGGGATAGGATGATGACCTACCCATGCTATTGGCTTTATAAAACTCCAGAACCCCCTCTTGGACTATTTAGTGAGCAGTCGGAGCTTCAATTAAGAAGGAAGTTGAAATGGGCCCTTGCGATTCGGCCATTTTGTGGCCTGAAAGGGAGCTTGATTAGACCAGATCCCAAGGGGGGCTGAATTGTTAAGCCGGTAGTGTGTCAATCAACACTCCTCGCTCTTTTAACCGCACAATCACTTGCCTTCCCTCCCTTTTTCTGGTTTGTACGCACACACGCTGTTATCGCCTTGTATGTGATGTCGTTCGCCCATGCAGGCTCCCATTAAACACAGGCCACTCCCAGCTTCTGCTCTAATGGCTCAATTTGCGGAGTTTCCTCCCTCGCTCACACCACGCATGGTAATAACAGCCCTCCGCTGCTTTGAAAACAAATGCTTTCAGAGGAGAAAAGACTGGCAGGTTATTATCCAGTCCAGATGTGCGGTGGGCTGCTTTGGGAGGCAGTGATGTGTGTTTGTAAAGGCCACATTAAGCATTTAGAGGTGGAATAATGTAGTGTGGGGTTCACATACTTTTTCTGTGATTGTCAGCTGTAGGAAAACAAAGTCTGCTTAAGCTAATAGTATGCAAACAATTATATATTTTAATATTTTTTGACTGAAAGCACTTTACTGTGGAATGTGACAAAAGTATGTGAACCCCTCCTTGTTTCAAAAGGTTCATTTATTCTCCAACCTTGTGTCATCTAAAACTTTTTCTTCGGCAGAACACAAAAAAGATGTTTTAAACAACAGCCTGTTGTTGGTCTCTATTGACTTTCATTTGATCACATTTTTATGCAGAAGAAAGAAATAAAAAAATGGCAGAATCTCCATTTTTAACCCAATAACCTTCCAGTAACCTCAACTAAACGCTTCCTTTAACTGCAGATCAGGAGAAATTTTTGTACAGTTTTCATTTCCAAAATAGTTTTAGTTAAGCAGTGTTCTTGGGATTTCTGGTCCAACTGTTTTCTTGAGGTCAAAGCATCACATACTTTTTTCCTCCAACTGTATATGCAGGAAAAGAGTGTAGAGCATGAGAAACTAGACAGTGTGAGGGAAAGATATTGAGAACTGGGCGAAAAGGCAAAGCAAAGAACGTGAAAGTGAATCAGGAAGGGTAATTTGTCACCACAGGGACATGTCAGCCAAACGAGCCGATCTCATTTCCTGTTGACTGCAGGAATCCAAGCCCCTGGTCTTCTTCGTGTGATAGATTTCACCTAGTTTAATTGGCCTAAAACACCGCTTTTCCCTCTCGCTCGCACACTTACATTTTCATACCTCAAATAGCTGCATTTGTCGACCCTAAACAACATTTCATAATTTCCACCAGAAATGCAGCTCATTACAAATTGCTCACTTTGGTTTTGAGACTTTTGTTTTTGTAAATAATGATGCTGTAAAAAAAAAAGGAGAGGAAATTGAGAGAAAAAGAAAGGAGAAAAGTGAACTTATTTGTGACTCTGGCAATGTATTGCGTTGGCTCTATGATTTCCGCCTCCATGCATTTTAATTAGTGTGCCGGTCCTTTCCTTTCCAATAAGGCATTTCTGTCCTACACCCATCTCTCTGCCTTTGGTGAGCAGCGTGTGTGTGTGTGTGTGTGTGTGTGTGTGTAAAATCTGCAGCAGACAGCAGGAGGTCTCAGAGCTAGTGGGTGTATGTGTGGGTTGGCCATATTCATTTACGTCACCTCTGTCTTTGTAGAAATGCAACAAAACCTAACTACATTGCACAGCGAAGTCGGTTTCGATAGTAACCCAATAAATGTAATCTTAATGCTTTCTAAAGACAGTTTCCCTTCATTAAGGTGGCTGAAGAACTGACTGCACAGATACATATGCAGAGAACTGACATACTGCCATCTAGTGGTCCATTTCAGTTTACCAGTGCCTTGCTCTTCATGCTCATATATAATTAGTCTTTACATAGATGTAACCATGTGAGACCTAAAGAATTAAACTCC
Source organism: Enteromius radiatus (assembly GCA_032357445.1). NCBI lineage: Eukaryota > Metazoa > Chordata > Actinopteri > Cypriniformes > Cyprinidae > Enteromius > Enteromius radiatus. The sequence continues at coordinate 7,294,997 of JAUCMS010000079.1, forward strand.
CTCTCTTTTTTTTTTTTTTTTTTGACTAATACATTATTGGCTTTGTAATTGAGATGAAGCATCTGCTATTAAAAACCTGCTTTTGAAGCAATATTAATTATGGTCTATAAAATTCCATAACATCATCGCACACAGCAGTATTTTTTACGATCATTGAAAGGTGACTTCTCATTGTCGTTGTCATGAATATCCTCTACTTGTTATATTATGTTGTGGTTAAAAAAAAAAAAAAAATATATATATATATATATATATATTGAAAGATTGTCTTGATTGATCTTGTGTCTGTTGTTTAGGCTTACAAATTTTATTTTTTATTTTACTTCTACTTGTGATATGAAAACACTGATATGAAAAAAAATATGCTGGAGGGGCAGATGTGAAATCAAAATATTAAGACTGTCATTAAATTAAAAAGTTTTCATAAAATAATTACATGTTATGCCAGTTAATTAATCGTACATATTTGCTAAAAGTATTTACTCTCAAAAATCTTTAAAGACATTTAGCAGATGACTATTAATTAAAAGTGGCTTATGTCAATATATTGTTTGTTTTATGTCCATATAATTGAATATAGACCTAGTAATGGCATCCAGTCCACAGCAATAGATTTCTGTGATTGAATGTGTCATTGTTTATAATTTATTCATTTATTTTTACACTACATGGACTGCTTTTTAAAAGTACTATTTTACAACCAAATGCATTTCAAGACTGCTGCGTTTTGTTCCGTTCTGTTGCACTCCGACTGGCTTTAAATGCAATGACGATTTTCTGAATTCATTTTGAGCTGCTTTGCATTTACAGTAAGTGTTACTTCAAGCTTAAATTGCTGCAGTTGTAGCAGAACCATTCAAAAGTTTTCTTTCTTTCTTTATTTTTTAATAAGTAAATGTAATTTTATTTTGAATACTTCAGCACAGATTTATTAAAAAGTCACAGTAAAGACAGGTTTAATTTTTTTTTACTTTAAATAAATACTGTTATTTTTCTATTGTTAATCATGCTATTCACTGTAATATTAGGCAACAAAGTTGTTTTCAGTACTGATAATGAGAAATGTTTTGAGCACCAAATCAGCATAGGAATGAGACTAGAGTAATAATGCTGAAAATTCAGCTTTACCATCACAGGAATAAAATACATTTTTAAATATATTAACATATAAAGCAATCATTTTAAATTGTAAATTTAAATGTAACAATATAACTTTTTTATTGTGTTTCCTCAAATAAATATAGCCTTTGTGAGCATAAGAGATGTCTTGTGGTATACATATACATGAAAAAAAGCTTTTATATTATTTAAACTAAATTCATATTTTTACCTCCTAAAGGAAAAGATTCAAATCTAAAAAGAACTGTTTCCTGAGGGAATAACACATCTGTTTAGAGATTCATATCTAGATATAAAATCTAGTAGAAAAGTTTGTGAAACCGTGACACCTGGCAAGTCTGACGGCTTGTACGTGAGCACTCTGTTTATGTCCTCAGCGTTCTCTCTCAGGTCATATAAAGCTCTCTGTCAGTCTTCAGAAGGGAATATTACACCAGACTGCAGCATGTCCGTTACACAAGCCAGCGACAGACCGCAAACCTCAGGGCGCTTTACTCTTATTAAAAATGACTCAGCTACACTATCCTTCATGTCCTCCCTCACCCTTTTGTTCAATAATCTTCAATAATACACAAATACATATTTATACTACAAGGATGGTTTAATTACTGAGCTTGTAATTGGTTTGGAGGGGAGAAGTACAGGAAGTGGCTGACGTACCATTTTCTGTGTGTGTGTATTCACAGGCAGGGCTCTCTGCACACAATAATCCAGTGAAGGCCTTGGGCACAGACATCTGCTTTCTAATGACAGTTAATTAGATGCTGTTGAGCGCAATCAGAGGCAGTCAGCGCTAATAAACTGGGACTCAGTGTGTGTGCAATGTTTCTCGGTCTGTGAGAGAGCCTACAGGATGAGGGCTTTGATTTTGAAGAGTTGCTTTTGACATCAGCCGCTGAATTCAGCCAAACACTGCAGTGAAGAACTTGTCCAGATATTACATTTCTGTTAAAGCTTGTTGTTGAATCAAATATCCTGACAGATCCGACTATTACTGAGAAGTATGTTTCCAACTAGAAGTATTTATCTAAATGTAGCTGGAAACTAATTTTATTTTATAGATTGCTTTACGACTATTTTTTTTTTCATTAATTTTATTGCAGTGGGATGCAGTTGGATATTCTGGTACACATCTATGATAAACACTAGATTTTAGTAATGTATCATTTCGGTTATCCCCTGGATGGATTAAGATCATCCATCAATGAACAGTTATGTTCCGATCACACAGCAGTAATTGTATTTCAGTAAGGAATGTAAAGGAGCCCAGCTCTGATTACATGCCATAATCCCCTTATTAGCTGTGAGTTATGCTTACAGACATCTCATCCTGCTCTGAGGGGGGCTCACTGTTCCTGCTCTGATCCCATGTCAGGTTTTTTTTTCTTCTCCCATTGCTTACTTGTAAACACAAAAACAATGCTCCTCCCTTCTTTCTCTCTCAACTGATTTGTGACTTGTTAATTAAGATTTCACAGACATGGATAGTCCACGCTGTGCAGTTGCCAAGGTGTCTTCATGGTATCTCTGTGGAGATGAAGGTCCAGCTGTGTGTGTCGTGCTCTGGAGCTTTCAGACATTTTGTCCCCATTTAAAACACTTTGGGGGTTTACGATAAGACTGTTAGGTAGCTCCTTATTATATTTGTAGAATTGTAAAGTTGCCTTTTTGCTGCCTGCTACCTTTGGATTCAATTGTTGTAATTTGCTATTATATTGTGTTATAATATATTATATTATATTTAGGGCCATCAACGCTATTATATGTGATTAATTCAAGTAAATTGCTTATTCCGGTATTTATTGCTTTAAAATACAACTTTCGAATAGTGGAGGAGTTGTACAGTAAGCATGCATACAATATCTGATATACTGAATGTGCACTCTACATGCTCAGGTCATACAATGCACAGACACATTTCATAACATTTATGTTGTTTACACACACGTTGAGAATAATGTTTAGATTTGTTGTATGTCTAGTATGTTGCTATTTAATAATTCAGAATGGATCTGTGTACTTCATAAGCAATCAGCTCTAGGCAGTTGGATAAGTTTTTTTTGTTTGAGATTGTGATTACTTGTCTAATGTACACATACAGTAATATACATTATAAATTCTGAAGAAAAGTATTAATTTACTATATATTTTTTACTATATATTTGTCTTTTGTGCGCAAAACGTAAATTGTCTTCTTATATCACCTGGTTGTTTTGGTGTCCCTTTAGAGTCTCCAAGTGTCTTTTTTTATCCTGAAATAAGCTCTTTTTTTTTTTTTTTTAAGAATCACCCTTCAACCTATTGATTTACTTTGCTGGGTATAGCAAGTGACAAAATGAACATGTTAAACAAGATCAATGGTATAAGCTTAATTTCATAAGTGTACGATTAATCAGAGAAAATGATTGTGATGAATCTGATTGTAAATTTTAATCTATCGACAACTCTTATAGTATACAACTGTCCATTCTACAGAAATTGTACAAATTGTGTACAGATTAAAAGATGTATGTAATTGTCATGTCATGCACATACTTTTAGGTATAATACATCTCAGCCAGATTTGAATAGATTTTAACACACCCTAAGGTATGTCCAGAAATTCTTCATCCACATAGAATCCTAACTGAAATGAAAATGAATGACTTCTCTGATCTATAGATGGCCTACCAACTGCAGTTTATCATAAGTAGTGAAAATGCTGTTTAAGTCTTTATTATGTTTACTTTTAATGCATGAATGGGTTCTTCTACTGTTGTCGTATAATAAAAAGTGTGGCTGTTCTCAGCAGGGCATCTGGTGAGCCCAGGTAACGAGTGAAGAACAGAATCGAGTTTTGAACTATCCTCATTCTCTTTTTCCATCCTTTTCCTCTTGACTCAGTTTTCAAACTTCTCACACACACTCGCATGCTGTTCACACATCTTGTGTGATTGCAGAGAGAAGCTGCCTAATGCAGCTTGCCACAGATCATACACAGAAAGAGATTGTTTTACTACTACTTGCGCAGTAGGATGAACAAGTTTAAGTTTGTCTACTGTTCCTTTGATTAGCACTTAGCGAAGCTCCAGACGATGACTAAGATTGGAAATGTGACAAAAACTAAAAAATGGATGATATTGCCACATTTCTTGTTTTTCTTGCACTTCACCAACTTTTTCCCCCAGGCTGTTCTGTGGTTTTTCTTTAGAACTTCTGTTATGACGTTCAATGCAGTCACGCTCACAATGTCCCCGATGCATTTTTCTCCTCTGAATTTGGACGAAGCAAAACTTGATTAGCTGAGAGAGCCAACGAGCCTTCATGGCAGCTGTCACCTTCCATTTACCTCATAAGACCCTTGATCAGACAGACTTATGGAATGAAATATTAACACAGCGAGGTGATCACATGAAGGCTGCGCCTGTGATACGCGTATGTGTGTCGATGTGTGCATGTGTTGCTGTGTGTCTGTTAGATGAGTGAGAGCGAAAGTAAGAGACACCATCTGGTGTGAATAATTCTTATAGAGGACATTTATATTGGTGACATAATGAAGTGGAGATTGAGCTATTATCTTTGTCTGTATTTCGAAACCATGCCAAATTATTCAAGAGGGTCCTGAGAAGCCCTGCCATATATTATATACAGTCCCGGCTGCAGAATTACATGATACACAGAACAAATTTTAAATGGGACACTTCAATTATACTATACAATTTGTCCTCACTTTTCCTTCTGGAAATTTAAGTTAGTTATTTAAAAAATGAAAGCTTGATTACATTTTTTTTAAAGTTCAGGCCAATACAAGTAATTATAACATACTATGAACGATAATAGTAAATGCCTATTGTTTTTTTTATTTATAAGTAAATAAAAAAATTAAACACTAAAACAAAAATAAATGATTTTAAATGCTACGTGTTTTTAGGCATTATTATAATAAAGATGTTTTTTTTTTTCAGATTTACTGAAGATTAGATTTAATGGTGTTATAAAATGATTCGTTTTTTGAATGTTAAATTTAAGTGAGTGTTAGATGATGGCTAAAATAATCTAGATCTGAGAAAAAAATCTGAGAAATCGGAAAAAACATGCAGAATTTAATATGCAATATCGGCTGATATGGATAAATTACAAAATTAACATCAACCGATAACCAATATGGCATTGATATATTATATTTTTCCAATATTATTTATATTTAATATCACTTATATGAATTAGTGTTTACTTAATAACCATATCAGCCAGACAATGAAATGATTCACAATGTGCCAGTGAGTCCAGGAATAATAAAAAATCAAGATAAACTCTAAATATTATGACAGAAAAGGAAATCAAAGTTTGAAAGAATGCACACTGGAGAAATGTCCATTATTAACTAATACATCAAATTAAAATCTCCAATATCGGCTGATAACCGATACAGTACCGATATTTTGTACATACTTAACACTGATATTTTTTAAATAGTTTTTGCCAAGGTGATATTAATTATACATTATCTAGAACCAATATGGATCAGTGTTTCTTAAAATAAACATAGTGAGAAAATAAAAAGATGTACATTGTTTTTATTGGTTTTCTTTAATTTTTATGTTTGTAATGGAAGTATTTCAAGCCATGCTTTTAATGTCTCTCACACACAAACTCACGTGCACATGTGTGGATGGGCTCCCCTCTGCTGGGTTGACTAATTGGCTGTGCGGTGCTGAGGGAGGTGTTTAGAGTTGGGGGTTATGCAGCTGTAGTCTTGCAGTGATAAATCAGCGTTCCTGCTGATCTATGAGCCTCTGTCTGCTCGTACGCAACGGCCCGTCCCTGCTCAACACCTGTCTTGTTCCCCCACTGACACACATGGTGTATGTGCAGTACTTAAATGGTGCTTATATACAGAAATGGTGCTTATATGTGTGTTTTTAAAGTCTGAGGCCACACTAAAATCTGGGATTCAAAATTTAATGAACCTGGAACAGAAAATTAAGACTTTTTAAATTGAAAAAATGTGACAAAATATATACATTATTTGAATACAAATTACATAATCTGTGATAAGAACTTCTTTTTTTAATTTTGGGTATCACTTTAGTATATAGGGACCAATTCTCACTATTAACTGTAGTTGCTTAATAATAATCCTTTTTAATACCTAAACTTAATAACTACAAATAAGCAGCAAATTAGGAGTTTATTGAAAAAAAACCATAGTTAATTATTTGTTAATAGCTGTAATTCTAAAGCTTAAAGTAAAGAATGACCCAGTTTTGCAATTAAATCCCAAATGAATACAATAGTGGTGAGATCCCAAAGAAGTGATTGGAACGCAATGCAGGTTGGATTCAAACCCAAATTTTCAGTAATATGCTATTCAGCCGCAGCTCTGACATTTGCATACTTTGTATAGACATCTTTTTTTCTCTAATTTAATAGAAATGCTTTTTTTTCTGTGTCTTCAGGTTCATTCAGGAGATCGAGTCCCGTATGGGTCCAGCTCAGGCCAAGCAGTGTCAGCTACGCACCTTCCTCACCTACTACATCAACGACCTGTTCCTCAGCCAGGTCCGCACCGAGACCAATAAAGAGATTGAGGCTGTGACCAAAGTGTCCGACCCACTCAAAATCCTGGCCAGCGCTGACACCATGAAGAACCTGGGTGTTCAAAGACCTCTTCTACAGGTATTTTGTTTTAGTTTTCTTTGTAATTGATTCTAAACGGAACTCCTTTGGATTAAAAAAAAAAAAAAATTATAGGTGCGCACGTACATATAGAAAAATGGTACATCCTTCTTTTTCTCTCTCTCTTCTTCCCGGTTCGTTCCCTTTCATTAGTCGATCCATTTATTAGACTAAGTGTTCAAACAGCATTTGCCTACCGGTCAAGTGTACAAAAGCCCGGTCTGATTGTTTTCTCTTCTGAGTTACACAGAGGGGGAAGGTTATTTTTTTTCTCTTCCCGTCTCTTCTCCTTTATTCTCCCGAGAGTGCCGATAAAGGCCACCTACCCCCCTATCACCCTACATCATAATTGGAGCTGAAATTGTGTTTGATCCTGGCTGACCTGGAATCAGCAGTTAAGTGCAGCTTATATAACACACAGAGCGGCACCACTGTGGCGACCAGCTGCCAGCTGTCCATCTCTCCCAGGCCTGCTTCCTGGCAGCACAGGAAGTGCAAGCTTTTATTGCCATAGAGACCACTGCATGTGCTTAATTCATCAGCTAAGGGAACGAGTACCGTCTCACTTTTAACCTTTCCAGTTTTTGCTTGTTGTAGTTTACATGCTCCTTAATGAGTCATTTTAAAATATAGGATTATTTAGTGCTGCTTTTGATATATTATATTATACTAATATATTTAGATGAAATACTGGAAAGTGTTATTTATTTATTTGTTTGTTTTTATTAAAAGTAATGGATTTTTATTTTTATTTTATGGCTATTATAATATATTATGATTTAAAAATGGCATTTTAAAAAAGTTATTTAGTGCCGCTTTTAAGATTATTTTATAGTATTAGACTTGATTACAAAATTTTAAAAAATGTATATGATATTATCATATTATATTTTGTCATAGTATATTATATTTTATATTTTATTTTATTTTACTTTATTTAACAACACTTTAAAATATAGGGTAGTGGTGATTAGTTATATTATATTATTATATTATATTAAAAATACCATTTTAAAATATAGTTATTTAGTGCCAATTTTAAGATTATTATTAATATGTATTATTAGATTAGATTTAAATAATCATGATACATTATATTACATTATTAGATTAAAGCATCATTAGAAAATATTATTACATGATATATTTCACATTTTTATTATTTTATTTTATAGTGTCCTAAAGAAGCTGTCTAACAGACATCGTCTTCTATGTTTAGCTGCATGCTTCTGTTTGTTCCTGAGTGTATTCATGTGCAATTGTGCATGTACAACTGAGTTATTTGAATGTCTTCCTGCTCTCTGAATCCATGATCTGGTCAATTAACCTCATGAGAAGCTCTCTTTGCAAATATACGAGAGCGAGAATGCACTTGTGCTGAGCGTGATGAGTTTAGCGCTCTGTTATAACTCAGATGAGAGCCATTATGGGGCCCCTTACTCTTTAAACTGAGACCTGTCATCTCAAGGCTCTCAAAGTTGTGTGTTCATGTGTGCACTACGTCTTATCATTGCTTTCATTTCGAGAACAGTGGCAGTTCATTACAGAGGGGAAGGCACCAAAAGCTCACAGCCATTTGTTTACGATTATGATTTCTCCTTAACGAGGACTGCGGCATCTTGCTAATTACCCTGCTGGGCTAATGAGCAACTCTCTGGATAGAGGGAGCTCCATAAAATGCTCTTTTGTTTCTTTTTTTCTTTTTAATTACCTTCAATCAAAGGTGCCGCAGCTTTGCTCCTGACAGCTCGCGTGGCACGTCCCATCTCGGCCTTTCGCTTTGTACTGTTGTAGAAGCATTTCTTGGGTCGTGGTCTGTAAGTGTTTGAAAGAAGGAGAGAGTTTGCTCTTCAGAGGCACTTTAATGAAGCCCTTCATGAAGAGCTGTATTAGTGTGCAAAGTTGTTTGTGTTCTCACAGACTTTGCAAAGTGCCTGTTGATTTTGAACTTTGCAGAGGAAAGAAAATCGGCACGGCGTTCCGAAAGCATTGGCTTCGTATCCTTGTGCATCAGGGGCCAAAATGAACATTTGCCAAGCACCAAACGCGGGTAAAATTTGGCTTTAGTGAATAAAATAAAATTTTACTCACCAAATGGCCTGTTAAAATTCAAGCAAGTTAAATAGTTTTAAATGTGAAGCTCACAAAGACTGCATTATATTTGTACTACAGTTACAGCAGTATTATGCTAAAATACTATTTAAAAGAACTGTTTTCTGTTTTAACATGCATTTTATACATGCCCTTGAGCCCCTCATTAGCATATAATCACTTAGTGTATTACTTCCCTCAAAGTCTGTATGTTTCTGGCAACTAAATGCAGCTTCAGCTTTTTTTCTGAAGTTATTTTCGGATTGTGAGCCCAGTGTTCAATGCAGTGTGTCTTTGAGAAAGTACAAGACTAAAATTGACCCTCTTCTCAGATTGAACAGCCATCTATTCTGTGAGAAGCATGTGAAGTTGAGTGAGGCTTCTCTCCAGATTGTCTATTGCCCCTGTGATGCATTGTAGACCAAATGGAGAAGGTAAATGGTGCTTAAAGTAGTGCTCTCCTGTGGTCAAGGAAATGATGACAGAAAGATGTGGGTGTGTTTATGGGTGCATGTCGGTGTATTCCAGGTGCCATGGCTCGGATGTTACAGCAGGTGTTTTATGAGAAATCAGCTTGAGAAAAGTGAAGCATTGATCCGTGGGGAAAGGGGGTTTTCTTTTAGTTTCACAACATTAAATATACTGCTCTTTGCCATCAGGAACCATGTTAACACACACACACACACACACACACACACACACAAACAAACAAACACGCACTCTCATTTACTTACAGTATACTCCAAAGGAAAAACTCTTGTTGTCAGCATTTTTAAAGCTAAACAACTTTTTGTCATAACCCAGTGTCACCTTTTCCTTCTGTAAACTGGTCATCCAAGCACCAACTGAATAAGTTATATTTTGAAGTACATTAAGATAGGTAACCAATATTAGAAATTACAAAAATATTTCACAGTTTTTCTGTATTTTTGAGTAAAGAAATACAGCCTTGATGGGCAAAAGAGACTCCATTTAAAAACATCAAAAAATCTTTAATAATACTGAAAATAGCATATTTTTTGGTTTCATCAACTTCTGGAAACACATTTTCAATGTTTTTTTATGGAAACTTAATGTTAAGGTAGAATGACATTTAACAGATTGTACTTATAATAATCACATTTCATCAAACTTAAACATTGAGGACCATTTACTGATTATTTGGACAAAGGTTGTTTGTTTTCCAAAGGCTGTCTTAATGGAGAGCAGACGTTAATTTCATTTAATTTAATTAAAGATAATAGTTTTTTGTTTTTTTTTCCTGTGTGTAATGAAAAGTTGGAGAATGGTTTATTGGCACATATTTGAGTTGATAGCCATGTTCTCTGGCAGAGAGAGGTGTTACTGCATTAGCATTACCGGTTACAGTTTTAAATCCAGACAGCCCCTGCTATCAGCGCTCCTGTGCCGGAAGCTGGAGTTAGCTGTCCTCGCTCTGTCTAGAATGACAACAAGGCCAGTGATATCAGAAGACCTGGCTATCCATGCTCTGTCTGCTCTCTGCATTAAACTCCTCTCTAGTTCTTTCTCTTTCGCTGATCTGTTCCACTGATGCTATCTGCAGGTCCTGGGCCCCACTGATTGATTCATTTCATTAGAAATGTTTTGAGGGGGTCACTGTGCAGCTTGTTTGGAGATTGGCTCTATTAATCTTCACCACCACAGGATCTATGGTACTGCTTACAAGGGCCACATTTCCAGGCACCTTCAGAGTCAAGAATGCACTTGGGTTTAGCTGAAAAATGCGAAATATTCCAAAATATTGAGACTTGGCATTTGGTTACAGTTTATATTCTTATATTTTCACACTGGCAAATGCAAATGCAATTATATTTTATAATTAAAAGTGTTGTTATTGTTAACTAAAACTATTATTTATATACACATACATATATATATATATATATATATATATATATGTGTAAAATTTAAATAATGATAGATCAAATATTTAATAAAAATTATAAATTAAGATTAGAAAAATAATTTAAAATTTAAAAATAAAGCATATAAAGTAAAACTGAAATTAATATAAAAATGATAGTGCTGTCAATTGATTATTTCAAAATAAAAGTTTGTTTAGATATTAAATGTTTATATATTATAAAATATAAGAATATAAATATATAAATGTATATACATATCCATGTTTTCAAAATATACAGTGTACTGTATGTGTGTATATTCGACAGCACTAAAAAACAAGAAATAAAAATACAGGTTAAAGTTATGTTAATAAATGCTGTAATATAATATTATTTATTTAAGTATTGTTAAAATAACACTGGTAATTTATATACATTTATATATATATTGTAAGTGTAATATTAAAATATTTCAAAATATTTTTGAAAAGTTCCAAAAGTTTTGGTAACATAAATACAAACATGTTTGTTTTCTACAAATCCACAGAGATCCAGTATTATTTTCAGTAAGAGATATCAGTATGGGTATTTTAGGCCAGAATTCATTGTTGGAGGTATAATGTTGTCAGAATATCCCAGGCTGTGTTTTATTCACGAGTGTTTTTAGAGACGTGATTTACTGTCTGTCTGTGCCATTCAGTCAAAGCTCATTGTGAAATGTGGACTTGAGCTGCCACCAGCGCTTTGCTAATGAAGCTGACCTTTTTAATCACACTGTATTCACCGTCAACACACACACACACACACACACAGCTCTACACATCAGTCTAGAGTTGAACTAATGAGAGTGACCTTTTTGTTTGTAGGGTCTGTGCTTTGTGGGGGTTTGTATATTTGGTCTGTGTGTGTGTGTGTGAGATATCAGCTGATTGGCATCCTGTAGTGCTCGGCTCTATTAGAGGAGCTAAGCTTGGTGTGTCTCACAGACGGCGTTGGGCCTTTATTAGGGACTTCTCATCACTGCCGAAAGCAAAACAGACAGGTTTGGGGGGGGGCATTGTCTAGACCTTGTACAAAGACACCAACTTCATACCAGAATCAAAGTGATGGCCATGTTCCTTTGATTTTGTCTGCAGTTGATGTCCACGTTTTGTTTTGCGTTATGTTTATTTAGTTTAATTTAGTTGGTTTGGTTTGTTTAGTTTTAGTTTTTGTTCAGTCAGGAAATATTGAAGGTCTCTCACAACCACAGACACCAGGATCACAATAAATCAAAGGATGGCCCACATATCACCCAAATTTTGTCTGTTTAAGTTATTTTAGTTTAGTTTAGTTTATAGATAGAATGGGGTTTCCTTTTAAAATAGGTGCAGAAGGACCGACAAAAAATTTCACAGATGAATATAATGCTTCTAAATGGAGAATGCCTATGTGTCACTGGCTCCATTGCCATTCAAGCAACATTTTTTTTTTTAATAAAGTTACAGGACATGGACATCAGAAGCCATAAAAATGATTTAGCATTTAGTGAATTTTTGATTTCCAACAGTTTCGTTAACCTGCTATAGAAGTATTTAGAGTCATTTTTCCATGACAGCAATAAATCATTTTCATAACCCCTTCTAACCTTTCTTCACGGCCTGCGGTTTGAAGACCTCCACCTTAATGCGTTGGTCAGAAGACTCAAAACCTGAACTAGATTAATGTTTCAAATTCATGTTATTACTTCAAAAGACTACAGTCCTTTCAATTCAACTGATGGAATTTATCAAGATTCGTCTGACATTGATGCAGTGTGCATTCTCTCTTGTGTCCTGGGCACAGTCACCTCCTCCTGTTTTTTTCTTTTCTGTCGTTATCTCAGAACTCCTCTGTTCTGACTTGGTTTCCTCCCTCAGGCTAGCGTTAGTCTTTTGGTCTTCGACTGCACCAGAGTGGCCTGCTGAGTGTGTTTCTCTACCTATGAGCCGAAAAACTATCCCTTCTCTCACCAGTGATCTTCTCCCACAGATTCTGGCCTAACCTTTGGCTAAACCTCTACCTAAACCGGGATTGTGGAAGAGACTGACAACGGTTATCACCAACTGCAGCCTGAACTCGGACTGTGGCTTTATTTTGGTTTACATGTACAGGGGGTTTAACACCGTGGAAGTGAAGCTAATCTTTGCCTGTGGAACTAAAACAATAAAAAAGTGGCCAAATATGCTCAGTCCTTGCTGCACCAAAAGCAGGCCAAGTTCTGGATTTAAGCCTAACTTATGCTGAATTTAAAGACAACCGCTCTTTTAAGTCATTTTAAAATATTTCTGTATATTTCCAGTGCTGTAGGGTGTGTGCACACAAACATCCGTTGTAATGATAATGTGTATATCATTGCCTTCTGTTTGTTCCCCTCTCTGCACCATTAGCCCCATATGGCTCTATTTCAGGGGGTGTATGTGAGCCTGTGTGCACAATTGAGAACTAATCATAAAGTTGAATCTCAGAGCTGCTACATTTATGATAGATTTATGTGTGGGTCTATATTATTATGCTGAAGTAATACTTTGAAGAACTCTGGAAAAGAAAGAAAGAGTGAGTAAGCAAAGTTTGGAGGTTCTGTATATATGCCAAGAACTTGATTTTACTTGCCTAAAGTTGAGCTTTGTATTTCAATCTGTGGTATTTTTGGCCCAAATTCACTCTTGATTTGATTAGAAGCTTCAAATGAAGTCGATATACATGCACACACCCATGAACACACATCTTAGATTGACCCTCAGCTGTGTTGAATGTGAATTTACATTTGGATTGAATTCATTTGTTCAGTAATCAGTTCTCCTCTGGAGATAGAGAGCCTGTACCTTTATTTAAATCACTTCTAATAAAACAGGCTTAATCCTTTGCCGGTGGATTTACAGCAGGAAATGCAGTTCTGGTGTTATTATGCCGCTTGGTTTGCTTCGGTGGTTGAGCCTGTCACTCACACACCTCGCTTTAGAAGAAATGACAAGCTTACATTTAGTTGTTACACATGTCATGCATGTTTGTGGTTTGCGTCTGTGTGTTTGGCCTGTGCTTCATCCCGTCAGACTCAAACAATGTCAGTCGCAGGATGCAGAGAGCTATAATAGAGGAAATAATAGTTCACACACAAATAAACATCACTTATTCAATTTCATGTTTTTCATGTTTAAAAGATTTGTAGCAACCTGAAAGAAGAAAATAATGAAAAATAAAAGTGATCTTTTAAAAAAAAACATTCCTCTTTGAAATAATAAATTAGTTAATATTAATATTTATTGTTAATGATGATAATTCTCTTCTTATTATTATTATTTAATATTAATACATGATTTAATTATACAAATAAAAATAAATAAAAAAATAATAATATTAAATATTCTAAATTACAAAAATTGAAATTATTATTGTAAAATGTAATACTTCATTAAAAGAAATATAATATACAGTTGTATAAAATAATAATAATAATAAAATAAAAATAGTATTATTATTATTATTATTATTATGCTTTTTGGAACCTCATAGTCCCTGTTAGTTTTCACTTTCATTATATGGAGAGATAAAAGCTTGTTTTGTTCTCATATAGGTTTGGAATGACATAAGATTGAATAAACAGTGACAAGATTTTCTTTTTATGTGAACTAACCCTTTAAACAAGGCATTACACACACACACACACACACACCAGCAGAAGCAAACTGCATCTGTCCACACAGATGTGTTGTGGTGGTGCTGCGGTTGAGTGGCAGGGTCATGTTGGCACGTGTGTGCATGTCTGCGGGTCTCAGTGGTGTACAGTCACACTGACAGTGATGAATGAACTGTCGCACCGCTGCCTTTCTCATGCATTACACTCCTTTACCCTGGAGAGGCTTGTGTGTTTCTGCATGTGTTTTCACATTTTTAATAACATAAGAAATGACTCTACCACATTAGTTTATTATGAATTCTGCAAATATCAGGTTTGCGTGTATTGCATGCACACAGAAATGTTTGTTGGTATGGGTTTGGTGTAGGTTGGTGCGTGCGTGTGTGTGTGTGTGTGTGTGTGTGTGGTGTAATTGAAGTGCCGGAACGGTTCAGGTTAAATGCTCTGAACTCTATGCTGTGGGGTCAGAACTGGATTAATGGAGAAAACCCATGGCCCGTGAACCTCCTCTAAACACACACACAGCCTCATCTCAACATCTGTCCACCAGCCTGTCATCCATTCTGAACTAGATTCAGTGTTCTCACATTCATGGAAAACCCAGAAATGTTTTGCACAGTGGAAATTCACTGTAATCCACAGCTTCATGGGGCTTTTTGCTTTTATAACATGGTTATTCTTTATGTAGTAAGGTTTCACAAAATGAAACGGATCAAATAAAGTGTACATTAACATTATTCTTCCACCAAACAATGTAGTCCCTCAGGAAGGGTTGTGGTTTGAAAACACTGGTTGCTGAGCAGCACACAGACATAAACAAAGGTGTATGTTTGTAGAATATTTTACAACAGCTTCGAACACGCTGCAGGGATATACAAAGTACAAAGTTTTATTCAGTCAAAATGTTACTCAGTTAAAAGTATCTAGTCAAAAACTTCACTCATTTATTTGAAAGTGCAAAAAAATCGAATTGACTGATTATATCAAGAGACAGTGGGAATGTTCTCATTAAATAACTTTAAAACAGAAACTGCGTAAAGCAGCTTTAAGCACATGTCGTGACTAATTCTAGTTATAGGACACCAGATTTTGAAACCTGTTACCTGAAATTAAATTTGTATTTGCATATAGTTATTCAAAGCCTGATCACAGATTGTGTTCAAGTTTATATGGTTATAATTAAAATGCATTCTGTCAGGTCAAAGGCTTTTTTGACAAGGATAAATACAGTTACATGAGGCAATTATATTTTACAGTGTTTTATTTATTTATTTAATTATCGCTATTAAAAAAAATAGTGAAGTTCATAAAAATGATTACTTACAGCTCTGCCGTCACCGCTGTAATCTCTCATGGTTCTGCTAGCATTGCATGTGTATGTGTAGTGTGATTTGTATGTACTGTTTACACTCTCTGGCCTCTGAGTGTCCCTAAGCATGTGCGTTAAGTTCTCTCTCCGCTCCACTGCATGTTGTGTTTCCCTCTCATTGACACTCACCAGTCGAGTCCCACTGCATGCTGAGCGTTCATTATTATGACTCTCTTCAAACTTTCTGCCATTAGCAAACACTCCCTCCAGCAGCTCTGCTCATTTTAAACACCTCTGTACAAAGAAGCAGGACTGTAATCAAGGCTGGCACAGCTGGACGTACTCCAATAAGAATTCCAAGGTGCTTAGTTGTGTGAGCGGAGTAAGAATGGGTCAGGAGACATAGAAATTTCTGCCAACAGATCTTAAACCTCCCATGGCACAGTCTGATATTTAAGGAGAAAGGAAGGATTTTGCTTGCAATGAAACAAGAGAACCTCTGCTGGTTTGATTTTTCTCTAAAGCTCTTGCCGTCTGTCTGTCTGTTTCGCTTGCGAGGCTTCTATCCATCCTTCAGCTCTGTTTTCTCTCTTTCTCTCTCTCTCTCTGGAGCTTGATTACTTTTTAATGATTTCTGGGGCTAAGACGAATGAGTGTGTTAAATGAGGAGAATTAGACATGTGCCGCAGAGCGCTGGGGCATTTGTTACTTGAATAATGGAGCTTAGAGACTTTGTTTACTGGGAAATATTGAGCTTCACAAATGAGACGGGGAGAGAGAGACCAAATATTGCACCTTTCACTATGATATTTCTCGGGTCAGTCTCTGTAGCTTTTATTAGGTTCTAGGCAGTATATTGGAAATGTATGATATATTCAATATTATGTTGCTTATATAGAATTAACCAACATCATAAATATTGACTATGATTTTAATCCACTTTTTAATTTTCACTTTCCTAAAGGCCACAACAAATTCACACCTTTTCTATCTGTCCATCCATCCGTCATATTCCAAAAGTCTGATAATGTTCAGAATATTCAGAAATCTATATACATATGATTAATAAATCTATCTATTATAAATGTTTGTTAAAACATAATTTAAAAAAAATCACATAATATTCAGAATATTCAAATCTATCTACATATGATTGTGATATTATTATTATTATTATTATTATTATTTGTCTGCCTGTTTATTAGTCCATCCATCCATCCGTCTAAGATAGTTATATATCAAAAACCATCAAATTGGAAAAAAATATGGTAATAAATATGTGTTGTTTTCTAAAAAGTAAAAGTATATGAGAAGTAAACACACATCCATATTTTTTCTCTCTCTCTCTTTATATATATATATATATATATACTCAATTACCGTGACAATGTAAAAAAAAAAATTATATATATGTTCTATGCTCATTTCCCAGTAACCATGCCAATCTTTTCCAGACACTCGTTCACACACATAATCGGACACTCTACGCTGTTGATGGACTTGTTCCAGTGTGACCAGGGGCACAGCTTTGAAGGCTAGTGTTCCCCCGCTGAGTCGTTTCTCCCGCACCCCCCTTGGTTCTCTGGTGCAGTTGACTGCGAGAGAGCTCAATGGTCCAGGGCAGTGCCACGCATCATTACCTCGCTCTCCGCCCCCAGGGCTCAGGCAGGGGGCACGAACAGCGGGCATTGATATGTGTATTAGCAGATTGTACGTCAAATGTGCAGCAATGCGCTAATAAGAACAAACGACTCGGGGGCACTCGCCGCTGCCCCCTGCTGGGCAGGATGGCTCACAATGTGGTTGGATTGAGTTAGTGCTGAGTCCAATTAAACAGACAGTTTGTGCCAATGCCACAAGGAAATTATGATTCTGTGCACTAGGCTAGGCCGCACTGTTGCCAACGCATTGCTGCCGTTCCCTGTCACTTTCAGTCAATCACTGCTGGCATTAGAAACACAGCCAAATATTGCGAGCCGTGCTTACATTCATGGCTCTTTTGTTTTGGCCCTTCATAGTGTTTAAAACGTGACCTACTGTATCTTTGTGCCCTGTTCTATGAGAGAGATATTATACTATTAGAGTCATTAGCTTTGATGGCAAGGTGAAATTGTTAAATGGTAGAAAGGGCTGAGGACGAGGAAGTGCTTGAAGAATGTGGACAAGTGGAGGTTTGTCATTGCCACACATATAAAATAATATCCATGGTCATATGTTTCTGTATCACTGTGCTTCATTTACGGCAGAAGGGTTGTCTGGATCTGACAGGTGAATGGGGGGTTTGATCGTGTTTGTTTTCCAGGCTATTTGACATGTTTGCTCTAAAGCGAGCAATTGAGCAGATAGACAGCAGCATTTTGTAGTCTATAACGGTCCTTTATAGAGGGCTTCTGGACTGGCCATTCATAAACTCAACCCTGACCTCGGACCAGAACCTCCCCCGCACCTTAACAACAGTGACATTTACAGTCTCTAAGGCAATCATCTGATCCATAGAAACGAATAGGGGTGATGCCCTGACTTTGAAGCGTATCATATTGAGTGTGTGTTTGTTTGTGTTTTTTTTAGAGCACTGTGGTTGTGGAGAAGTCTATTCAGGATCTAATGAGTCTGATGCAGGACCTCAGCGCGTACTCCAACCAGTTTCTGGAGATGGTCTGTGACAAGCTGAAAGAGTACAAAGAGATCTGCAATTCTGCATACAGGTAATAATACTGTGACCTTTATATTAGCTGGCCTTAACTACTATGTACTTACCTCAAAAAATAAGCACAATGTACTTATTGTGGTCATATTGTATTGCTGTAATTATAAATTATTTATAATTAAAATTGAATTACAATGTAAACCTTTTTTTTTTTTTTTTTACCTGTGTGGTTAAATCTTATTGTCAAAATGGGCTGCATGCAAAAAAAAAACACAGCAGGACCAGTGTAGTCTGCCTCTGGGAATCAAAACTATACAGATTCCTAAATGAATAATTCTAATGAGTCAGTTCTCTTTAGTGAATTAAAAGAATTTAAAGCATGACCAGTATAGTGCAATTCATGAACAAATGACTCTTATTAAGTGATTATTTTTAGTGAATCAAAAACACACAGCATGATCAGTTTAGACAGATTCATGAATGACTCGTATGAGCCAGTTCTTGTAATGAATAGTGCAAAAAAGATTAGTTTAAGGGAATCTGACAGATGGAGCATTTCTCTCTAATGTTAATTAATTTGATTAAAAGCATAATCTAACATCAATAAATTACATAAAGCCTCAGATCATTAATTAATCTTCTTTAATATAGTTAGAGTTATCTTTTAAAAGGAAGGAAAATCTGTCTACTGCAAAACTTTGGTATTAGAAACATTGTGTGATTGGTCTGCTCATGTGTTTAAGTGAAGTGTGTGTGTGTGTGTCCGCTCACATATGTGTAAGTCAGCAGGGGTCTGAACTGAGCTCAATCATGGGTAGAAAGTGCAGAGGCAGCCGTTTCCTCACACAATAATCACATGCTACCAATCTGTCTCTCTCTTTGTCTCCTTCTCTGTCTGGCTTTTGTTCTCCTCCTCTTTCTCATCCATAAGATGAGTAAAATGCACTGCATTACGTTCTACATGATCTGTTCAATCTACACGTCGCAGACAATAACAGTTCATTCATCCACGCCCTCGTCTGTCTCTCTGTATCTTTCGAACTCTTCTGCAGAACCGTGTTCAGCCGTCATCCAGTGCACACTTTTAATGGCCCGCTTATGCAATACTGAAGACATTAATCTGAGCTTACTGTTCATTTTCATATTTTGGCACTTTTTGAGACATGAAGTGAAATGGAGCTTATCCAATTCCTGAGCCAATCATTGACTTTGTTCTTATTTTAGCTACTTACTGAGAGTTTCATCACACTTTATGGTAACTTCCATTTACAACTCATTAACAACATCATTATATAGTACTTAACAAAACACTATTTAATGAACTTTTAAATGTGTGAATATAAATGTATTTTTAGCTGTTGTAGTGTGCATTAATTATGATCTGAGGAGGATGATAGAACATCTCAGCTCAGTATTTAACAGATGTTTTCAGTCACATTGAACTGTGAAGCTAATATAATAATACTGTATAATCGTTTTGATTATTTATATTAAATATGCATTTATTTTTGTTTAATTTTATATAAATATGTTGCTCACAGTTTTATATGTTCCCAGAGTTTAATCCTGAAGTGGTTTGAAGACTGTTGTGTGATGTGTGTGTGTGTGTGTGTTGTAGGGGTATTGTACAGTGCGAGGAAAAGCTGACCATCAGTGCATCCTGGGCTAAAGATGAAGACATCAGCCGTCTGCTGCAGTCTCTGCCCAACTGGGCCAGCATGACCCAACCCAGACAGCTCCGACAGAAGAGAGAAGAGGAAGAGGACTTCACACGGTGAGAGCACATGCTAACACACACATGCATACTACAAATACACACTGTCCCCGATATGAGCTCACCACACAGATTCATCACAGAGCACACAGCATATACAAACACGCTCACATAACTCCTATCAGCTCACATAATGTGCAGTCAGAGACGCCGTGGGACATTTGCTGTGTAACACAGATCAACAGGCCTCTACGTCCGGTAAAGAGATCAATAAACACACTTATGTACTCAACTTCAGAAATTGCATTTGGGCTTTCTGTCTTCGTCGAAAATGAAGGTTATTTTTAGCTCTAAGACACACATGAAGCTTTTTGGTATTCTGCTTGTGTGCTGTGTTACAGAGGATGAAATCTGGCCTTTATAGCCTCCGCAGACATCTTTGAACAAGAACAAATTCAACTGCAGGCAATCACACTATCTGCCGAAACATTCCAGCATCCCAAACACACACGCAATTCTGTTTTCAATTCACTTGCCTGCTCTATCTCCCTCCCTTTCCGCCTTTTCCTCTCAAGTGCACACTTGAATTAAAGAAGACACAAGTATGAGGAAAACTGTGATTGGACGAGAGGGAGGGGGGCCTTGGTTTTTATCAAAATTGCCCCCAAAGTGTTCTCCCATCGGTTTGGATGTGCCGTGGCCTGCAATTGTACAATAAATAAATGAACTGGTTATGTGGGACAGAAAAATCCAATCTAGCCGACCTGTTGAAGCTAAGCGCAGATAGCAAGCGGGAGGCTTTTATCATATAAATGACCCTGACAGTTTCATCAGCTAAAGAGGGATTATGCCACATGTATGGCAATCCTATACAGAGTGATAAAAGCTTGTTAAAAAGTCTTCCGTTCAATAGACGCTGCATTTTATCTTAAGAAATTTCACAGTGCTCAGAAATGAGCCGGTTGGATTTTTTTCTCCCACATTCATCATGGACCTGTAGAGGAGGAGGTCAAAGAAAATACTGACTTTATGGATTTGCTTGAGCATCATTCATCTGAATGTGTCTGTGAAGCTCATGAGAAGGAGAGTAAAGGAAAGCACACGTTAAAACACGATTAATGATTATTATTTCTCTCTTCTGGTCTCTCAGGGCGGCATTTGCCAAGGAGTCTGAGGTGTTGACGGGGAATCTGGGTGATAAGCTGATTCCTCAGAATGAGATTCTCAGGGATGTCAGTGATCTGAAGGCTCTCGCTAACCTGCAGGAGAGCATGGAGTGGCTTGCCACCCGTCTCAGGGGCTTCTTCAGCAACCTGCCCCGAAGCAGTGAGTGGTTATGTGTTTGGCCGGAGGTTTGTGTGTCACTGTGTTTTGTGAGTCAGAATGTTTTATGTTATCAAAAACCAGTTTGATAAAGATTTATATTATAAATATTAATAATAATATATTTTATTTATTTTAAGATATTTTACAATTTTATAATTATTTTTAAGTTATATGATATTATATTTTAACATTTTAAATATTTAATCGATGTACTTTATATATATATATATATATATATATATATATATTATATATACACAGTATTATGCAAAAGTCTTAGGCCACTAGTATTTTAACCAACAAAAAATGGTTTTAATTGTGTTATTTCTATCTTTTGCGGTAGCATGTCAGTTGGAAATATCAGTGTAATTATTTAATTATTTTGACAATATTTTTGTCATTAATTGTAAGAATGCAGTTAGATTATTGTCTGCACAAGGAGTCTGACCAGTCTGAGCCAACGCTTTTGATAAAACAGCAACAGTTTTTTAAGTTTAGTTATTGTTTTTGTTATCTAATCCTTAAATTTACTATGTATTTCCAGATTTAATCTATTTCTAGATTTAAATCTCACAACTATTAGTCCTCATTGTGTGCCCAGTTGTATTTTTCCAGCTCTTCTGAACTGATTGAATATAGTTCATTAGTTTAAAAACATAACATAAATTGTTACAATGACTTGAGAATATTCAGTTTCCTGACTTCAATGAAACTTCAGCTCTGCATCTGTAACGTCACCATGGCCACATCGGTGAAACTTCACACAATACCTTCAGAATTTCCTCCACTTCCTTCGAAAAAATCTGTAAATAAGCTGTTTTAAAACTATTGTTATTTCTGTTTTTTCGGGTAAAGACTGCTTCAGAGCGACTCGCGTCTAGAGTAGATAAAAATTCAATAAGAGCGCGGTGGAGGACGTGGTGTAATTACCATTAGTTCTGTGCAGAAGCCATAATGGAGTGTTTTATCATGGTGGGACAGCTTCAGCATTGTTCATTATTTAGTGTTTGCTGAGCTGATGGGACCGTCGCTGACGGAAACCCTTATCTCTGTAACCCCCCCTTAAATTGGATTTTATATTATGGAGCCAGTCAGGTATGAACAAGTCATTTTCTCCTGTCTTGTCTTGCAGACTAATACACGTTTGCCAGTGTAATGTGGGGGAGATTAAACAACGTCTCACCACCAGAGACTGAGCTTTGAAGTGGATCGAGTGAAGAGAGTTCCTAGACAGAGAGAGAAAGAGCACTTTTGCCCTTGTCTTTTTAAAACGCAGGCCCACCGCGGTCAGGAAGAGACAACCTGTGACCACCCTGATTTGTGCTAGAACTATTCCACAAAGAATGTCCAGCGGTTAGTCAGACAGACAGTGAGACCTTGTTATTAGAGAAGCTACAGTATGTTAGTGTATGTGAATGCAGTTAATTCAAAACTTAATATAGCAACAGTTCACAGAAAAAGCAGCATTTTCATTTAAAGTCTCATAAACTGGTGCAAAATAAAAAGTAAAAGCCACTGTGGCACTTTTGCTAAAGGTAATGCATTACCTAGATAAACACTTGAAGGTAATAGTGGCCAATCATTTTGATAACAGGCTTTTGCTCCGGCATTTCAGAATGGATTCATGATGTCATGAGATAATTGATCTTTTTTTTTTTTGTCTTTTTTGAAGAAATTAGTTGTTCAGCATACATGTTCTCTTCTTAATTGTCAGCTGCAACTCTCACTATAATCACTCCTCTTCTTTAATATTAAATAAAGTCTAATATGTCAATAGTATCAGCAGGAGCAGGAAGCCCAGCAGAGATGGTATGAGGAGAAAGAGTCAGGCTATTTGTATAGAACTGAATGGGAAAATCTGCACT
Source organism: Enteromius radiatus (assembly GCA_032357445.1). Classification (NCBI taxonomy): domain Eukaryota; kingdom Metazoa; phylum Chordata; class Actinopteri; order Cypriniformes; family Cyprinidae; genus Enteromius; species Enteromius radiatus. The sequence goes on from JAUCMS010000079.1 coordinate 7,318,246, forward strand.
GCTCACTATTCTTTATTCAAGTACATATATATAACTAGAAAAGATGACCACTAAGTGAGCTTTACTTACAAGGTATTTTAGCCACAAGTTGAGTTTTATCTTTATCTTCTGACCATTGCACTTACACCTTAGTACAAGTCCTTTTACCAACTTGGCTAGACAAACAAAACTCTTCAGACTGTTGTCAAAACAAACCTCTTCCTTTCACATGCTTCCAAATCCATCTTCCTATAGCTCTCAAGAGATTCATCGCTCTCATATCTCAGAACAAACGCAGAGCTTTGAGCATTTATAGCCTTTAGTGCCAAAGAAATAGAGCGAACCTTGGGTCAAGCGATCCGTTGGTTTTTGGAGTTTTTTAAAGTACCTTTATCGCCAACAGTAAAGGTCTGCTTTCCATCTATTAGCATAATGCGTGCAGATACACACAGACACACTTAAATTCCTGGAATAGCTTTAACCGATGACACCTACTCATTTTTCCCTTCTTTCTCCCTCCTCTCAAGTCCCGTCCTGAAGGCTTAGCCGGCAAGTCGTAGCGCTGACGCAGTGAGGTCAAAGGGTTACCAGCAGACAGAGCTCGGCTCTCCCCATGCAGATGTCACCGCTGTTGCTGTAGCCGAATAATTAACGCTCTCAGCCAATCACATGCATCATTCATGAGGCTTCTGTCTCTCTCCCTCTCCCTCTGCTGCCGCAGAGGTCAGATATCTTGTTTATTAGAGCGCTGTGTCTAACAGCCGGTGGGAGGTGTGCAGCGAGGTGATGCAGTTTTTCAACAGCAGTTTTTGGGCTCAGCCGCTGTGCTTAAACTTCACCCTGACAGCCAGTGGGATATAGCTGCGAAGAAGGGTATCAGCAGATGATTGATCTCCACTCTCTCGGTCTTTATGAGTGCCACCCTCTCGCAGATGGCATCGAACAGACGCTTAGGCGAGATAGAATTTGAAAATAATTGGATGAGCCCAACACACGGGCACACATCTACGCAAGCGCACAGCCGCCGATAAAAGAAATTTAAAAGCCTATAAGTTAAAGGAAGACAGAAGAAGACATTCAGTGAGTCTGTTTCGACTCTAAATTGGCGGCCTCGTGTGGCGTAGCCTTGATCGTACCGTCACAGCAGGGCGAGCTCGGAGGCGATGGACAGCAGTCCCCATCTCTCTCTCTCGCACCCCCAGGGGGCGGTCTGGGCCGGGGGGGTCCTGGCACACATAGACTTTCAGCAGAGCAGCCATTCTTTGCCACATGCCACTGCACTCAGTCGTTTGCTGACAGTTGGCGTGTGTATACATGAGCACACACGTGTTAATAAACACACAACTTGACAAACAGCTCTACACATGGATGGGATTCACACTAACTGCATAATGCAAACATGCAGGTTAATTGGCGTGCAGCATTGGCTGCGTTTGGATTTGCAGTACGCTCTGGATCATGCTGTTTATGAAAGGCAAAGTTCCAGATTTCAATGAAATGATGAACTGGCTTAAATAAACAGCATTTTTCAGATGCGCCCTACTGGTACAACATTTTTACTTTGGCTGGCTGTGCAAAAACAGTTGATGATTAAAAGCTTCATAGAGAGCTGTGAAATAGTTTGCATTAGCTTTGTTTGAAAATGGCATTGAAAATGATAAATAATGGGAATCAATTTTAACTACTTTATTAAAATATTTAATTAAACCAAATAGTACACTCAAAAATGTAAATTATTTAAACATAAAATGATGATTTTGAATATTAGTGTAGTAATTAGTGTAGGTTATTTGACTAGCATGCTCTATTTCATGTCTTTCAAAGCCTTATGATAGTTTTGTTTAATTAATGAAATAATAAGTAGAGTTGTGCAAGTAATCAAAACACACTTTTGATTTCAATTTCGCCTCCAATGATACACTATAAGCAAAATAAAACCATAATCAAGATAAATGATTATTGTGCCCCATTCCACCATTTCACAAATTTCACGTGCGACTTTCGCAAAATTGGTCCGTTCTTGGTTTATTTAAGTTTATTAGATTTATTTGTGTTTTGAGAACTTGCACTTATGGTTTGTTCCTGAACTGTCAAATACACTTAAAGATATGCCAAAATGCAGTATTTGTTGATAATTCACAATAAACCCTAATCTATTATGTCTTGAATGAACATAAACAGTTGAAAATTAAAATACGTGCATAACAGTGTAGGACTGTGAAGGTATCTAAACTGTAGATGTAATAGCAGCCTTATTTAAAGAAAATATATATTTAATATATATATCAGTATCTTTAAATAAATCGCTAATAACGTCATATGTTAATCATGTTAATTAATCATGCTTACACCAAAATAATAATCAAATAATTGAACAACCCTACTTGTTAGTTTCATCACCCCTGCCGTTTCTGTCAAACCTCATTTTTGAATAAATGCCTCTACATATTCAACCTTGTTTATGAGAAAAACAAGAACCAATGTTGTACGGTATCATTAGCATCTTAACACACAGTATCTCCATCTGACTTTATTGTAAGAATAAGAGCAGCATAAATCTTCTTCAGAACATCTCCTTTTGTGAATGTGAATGTGAGTAAATGATTGTAGAAGTTAAATTTTAGGTGAGCACAGGCTCTGTAAACGTAATTTACGGAAAAATATAATTACTGAATTGGTACTCAGTTTGAATTACCTTGCCAAATAGACTTAAAATGGACCGTTTGCTTGTTACAATGGTTTGACAGTTCTGTTATCCATGGGATGTCACATCAGGGGAATAACTGGTGCTCTCTGGAATAACATATTAGTCCTCAGCGACCCACTGCTTCTAATCTACCACCTGGTCAACACTGCTATATTTGCACTTCTTGTCTTCAAGCATTTTTTAATTATTCCATGCCAAACACACCCTTATCTCCCACAAACCTTTTTTCTAATAAGAGTTAAAGACAGACAGTAATTAACTACCAAATGAACACACACGTACATGAGTGCTACTGCTCTTTTCACGTCTTTTGACTTTGGTCTGTGTGTATATACATATATATAAATATAATTGCTCAATGGCAATGCCCATTTTCCTGAACAAACACAAGGGACTACTTGTGTAAACCGGCAACCATCAGCACAGCAAACACACATACTACTTCTCTACATAACGTAAGTTTTGTGTGTGTGCGAATGTGACCTTCAGAAGTGCAGAGACATGCTGCAGAGTGTTACAGGAAGTCAGTGTCCATCTCTCGTGCCTCATTGATCGCCTAGTGTCCTCACACACACATAAACACACACACACTATTCCTTTTGATAGTCATCCTGTGGCCATATGTGTACTTGCATTTCATTAACTACACAGTAAAAAAAGATTTTTTTGAAGTTGTTTTATGAGAAAATACTAGTTATTTGCCATATGAATTTATGCTTGGTATTTACGAATTATGCAAATGATTAGGCAAAAACCACAAGGCCAAAATATTCTGACACCAGAACAAAACTCTTCAAAATAAGAGTGCTTCATGATACCATAGAACCTTTTTTGTCTTAATGGTTCCATAAAGAACCTTGAAGATTTGAAGAACGTTTGTTTCACAAAAGTGTGGTGAAAGAAGGGTCTTCAGATAACCTTTGACTGAATGGTTCTTTGTGAAACCAAAAATGGTTATTCTATGGCAACCCTGTAAAGAACCTTTTAAGCACTTTCATTATTAAGAGTGCACCACACCTACATATTTAGGCATTACTTATTAGGAAGTCTTTCCACATGATATTTCCACATGGTCTTGGTACAGAATATTGGCTATAAATGTGTTTTGCTTTATGGCTCAGACTCTCTTTTTATGTTCTTTTGTCTAGGTGTATCCCCAGGTTCAGATGCTCAGGTGAACATCGAGAATGTCCGCAATCGAGAGCAGATCCTCCAGACATTGACTGACCTCTCCAGATCCTTCCAGGAGATCGCTGACCGCTGCCTTCTGGTGCTTCATCTGGAGGTCAGGTAGGTCTGACCACTTCATCTCAATCTAAAAGAAGGACTCCACACACAAGTCTTTAGATATCTTCATACAAACAGCAACTTCACTGCTGCACATTTAAATCCTTCAGACCATTACCTCCATCAGAATTAAACGAGCTGTAATTTTAAACCTATCTAAGAGTTTGCACGGCCCAAAAGAGCACCATTAGGTCATTCACTCTGCGTGCCTACCTCCACAAACCCTCCCTCCCGCTCGCCTGATTATTCTCTGATATCATTTAGCTTATGTGATCCTGTTTATGATTTGGAAACAATAACTCACGACTCCCATGCTACGCGTTATTGACTTTTTCCATCAAGCAAATTTCCCCTGACAGTGCTTGAGGGTAAATTAAGCCATAAGAGAAGGTAAGAAGAAGAAGAGGATGCAGGCTTTATGGTTTGCTAGCGGGCGGCTTCGCTTAAAGCTTTTCTAATGCTGAATGAGAAAGGGGAGGTTTATTGCAGGGCTGTTGGAGGCCATTATGGAAACCTCTCCGTCTCACTTTCTCTCTCTTTCTTTCTCAAGAACGCACTTTCTTTGTGCACCTATACGCAGACTTATTAGTCCATGAACACTTCACAGATTGTACCCACAAACACACATGCACCTGCTCACAGGACATTCCATCATCCCAGTTCATTCAGCCTTTATAGAGTGAAGCGAGATATTCAGTACCAGCATCTGGCTTTTCTCTGAGGACCGATGACAGTCTACAGTGCCATTAACACTACTCCCATATGATAACAATAAATCGCACGTTCAAACTGGTTTTCATTATTTCTTACATTTAGTGGTAGTTTAGGTTATGTGGTGATGCCCTGAGGATAGATTATGTGGAAATAATTTTGGGGAAGTATTATCTGGAAAAATGATTCATGAAAATCTTTATTATTTAAACATAATAAAATGTATTATTATGTTAACACATAGTGTATGTGGTGTGTGTATAATTGTGTAATTGATATTTTATATTCTAACAAATACATGAACAAATGAGTAAAATTTATGCACACACACATACATAAATAAAAAAAAAAAAAATATATATATATACTTACACATACGGTACATATACATATGTGTGTGTGTGTGTATATATAAATAAATTCTTAATATTATATATACATATATATATATATATATATATATATTTGTTTATTTATTTTTGCCTTTAATGCTGTAGGCCTACAGTATATGTCATACAGGGGCATTAATACAAACTACCTTTTAAAATAAAAAGTAGATAAAATATACCAAATGTGAAAATAATTAGTTCACATGATCAAAGGCATTTTTATTGCGGTTTTCCAGGAAAGTCTGGTAAAAAAGTGCAAGTGATTCATTTTGAGGTGAAATCCTGTGTGAGTTAAAACAAGTCATATCTCTAGCTTTAGGAAAGTTCTTATCTGTCTCCACTGGTAATTGTCATTCCGTGACTGTCGTCTCTGCCCCATCAGGGTCCACTGTTTCCATTATCTGATCCCTCTGGCAAAACAAGGCAACTATGCCATCGTGGCTAATGCAGCCAGCATGGACTACGACCCCCTGGTGGTGAAGCTGAATAAGGACATCAGTGCCATAGAGGAAGTGATGGGAGCCGCTCTGCAGCAGCACAAGTTTCAGTATATCTTTGAGGGTGAGTGACCTCTTGCCTCAACAGGAAGCTGATGCCTGAAGCAGTGTTTCTTTTCTGACTATCTTCCTGTTTCGATGCAGGTCTGGGTCACCTGATCTCTTGTATTCTGATAAACGGAGCTCAGTACTTCAAGCGCATCAGTGAGTCCGGCATCAAGAAGATGTGCAGAAATATCTTTGTGCTCCAGCAGAACCTGACCAACATCACAATGTCACGCGAGGCTGATCTGGATTTCGCCAGGTAGAATACACAAATATTCTCTGTAGGGAAACATTGTTTCAAATTCAGCTTGCCTGAACAACTCCTCAACCAATTGGTTTCAAGTAAGACATGTAAAATGCTGTGTTCAATTTTTTTTATACGTCTTTTAAGCACCCGGCATCCTTTTTACATTATAATCCTATGGATTAAACCGTGTTTTCATAAAAGTCCTGAGCAATTCTGCAAACGCCACTGTCTGTGTCGTTTTCACCAGCTCAAAGCATCTTTTCAAGTTGAAAACAAGTTCATATTTTCCAGGAAAAATACCCCACGTTAATCGCTTTTTTGACATCTGACCAATTGTAATGGTAATATCTGACTAAATTGTTGTTAGCGCCATAACGTTTCCTTCCCATTATATTGTTGTGCATCCACAAATGTTTTGTGATTCAACATTTTCCTCCCCATTAGCTTCAAAAGCTACAGTAACTTCCTCTTTCTTCACATTTTTGCACCACACAGCACTAAGCTACTGTTGCTATAGCAACAAAAGACGCCCTTAGCTGCTATTTGTAACCAAAACACTACAAGTGTTTTTTTTTCACTAAAAGGACTCTTGTCAACTTTTTTTTCTTGTTAAAAAAAGATGTCAAGTGTGAACATGCCCTAAGTAAGCTTTTTCCGGGTTCTTTCACAGCTTGCATAAACTACTAAGACTAGGCAGTTGTATAATTGCATCATTTAAATGGGAAAAGTAAGACTCCTTTGCTAACTACTAATTAGTCAAACTAGTTCTTAAGACATGGTCTTATAGGGATAGTTCACACAGAAATTAAAATTCTTTATTAATACTCACTCTTATGTCATTCCCAACCCGTAAGACTTTATTCATTCGTCTTCAGGGCACAAATTGTTATTTTTCTGAGAATTCATTCTAAAACATCAGTGGTTCAGCCATGAAGCTACAAGAACTTTTTTTGTGTGCATAGAAAACAAAAATAACTACTTCAACAAACCTTTTTTTTGGGGTGAACTAATCCTTTTTAATGTAGTGTTTATGCAACTGGGATCTTATTTCCTAGAATAACCTTAAAATAGGTTTTCTCTATCAAAGAAGATAATAAATATAATCTCGATAAACAATAAACAGATAGGAGATTTATATTATTCGCACACATACTCAGAATTTTATTTTTTAGATTTAGTTGGATTCCAAGTCATTAAAATGTTGAATTTTTATTTAAATAGTTTTTTTTTTCAGCTAATAAAAAGGTTCAAAGCATTGGGGGGAGGGAATGATTCAGTTAATAAATATCAGCTCTTTCCAGTCAGCCTATAACTAACAGCATGTTTCTATATTTTTATGGGAAGATCACTGTCAGGGCAGTTAAATTAAATGGAGTAATGTGCATTTTGCTGTACAAACAATGGGAATCAATACCCGGCGGATTTCTTGGATGATTATTACAGCGCTGGCTTATTGACCCCCTTCTCTCTGTCTCTCTCTTACTCTCTCTATTTCATATATGATGTCATGTGATGTATGGGTGATACAGGTGGTGACTGGAATAACAGTACATTGTTTTCTCGATCAAACTTCCTCTGATTGACCCCTTCTACACACACACACACACACACACACACACACACACACACACACAGCAGCAGCAGAGAGAGCATCTCTCTATAAACCCCTTATGAATACATTGGCATTATCCTCATAAACAAGATAATAAAGGAGCACTATAACACCAGACTCTCGCAGCTGTACCCCTGCCATTTACATTCAGCTTTGAGTGTATGTAAACGCTGGTGTGTTGAGGGAATCATTGAAAGAGATGGAGGCATATTTGTGGATGCTGGGAGATGGAGAAAGGCCCATGAGGAAGAAGGGGAATCGTTGGCCACTCTCCCATCTGAATGCTTGCTGTGGGCGAATGGGCCAAGGACACAGTAATAACCATCGATTTGAGTTAAAGCTGAGCAGTGCAGTGGCCAAACCCAGCGGCGCTCCTCTCCTACGGCAGGCTTTGGTCACAGTGCCATCTAGTGATGAGAAACAAGGCGTCAGAGGAGAAAGCGTGCTTTAAAACGTGCATTTGAGCAGTTAACACTTTTATTTATTTAGGCGAGTACAAATAGTGTAATTCGAGAGTGCAGGGCTACTGCCGGAGGTTTTGATGTTTAAATCAGGAGTAAACAACTTCACTAGTAGTTTTTCATTGAAATGACCTTGCGCCCATGGTGTTGGTCCAGTCCCCAAGCAAAACCAGAGTGCTTTTGCTCTCGCTACATGCTCACACACATACACATACACACACCATCTGCTCACAGCCTTAGACTGAGCCAGGCCGTGTCCCAGAGTCCTGCAGGTGCCTCAGTAATGTCTAATCAACGTCACCCAGACCTGGCAAGAGACTGCTGGTTGTGAGAAAATGTATGTGTTTTTAACTCCAGTGTTATTGTATATTAGTTAAAGTAAAAATAAAATAAATTTTAAAAAATCATCTGTCATGTGGACTAACTGTTCCAGAACCTCTTTATACATCGGTATGAGAAGCATTTTGAATCCGCAGATACATATGTTGTCATTAAAAAAGTGTGAAGTAATTTTTAAGAAAGAAAAGTGATATTAAAGGCATTAATAATGTAACAAAACATTTCTATTTCAAAATAAATGCTGTTCTTTTAAGTTTTCTGTTTAATTATGGATCCAGTTTTGACTGAAAAAAAATTGGTAGTGATTATAACAAGAAATGTTTCAAAGCAAATCAGCATATTGTAATGAATTCTATAAGATCATGTAACACTGAAGGAGTAATGGTAGCTAAAAATTTGACTTTGAACCACAGGAATGAATTACATTAACTACCGATACTCTGTTCTGGTGTAATGTTTAGACCAGAATGTTTTTTCGTGTTTTTTAAAGGAGTTTCTTATGCTCATCATGACTGCATTTATATGATTAAAAAATAAATAAATAAAAAAATTATATATATATATATATTTTTTTTTTTTTTTTTTTTTTTTTTTTTGAAAACTGCTAAATGTTTCTTTGATGAATAAAAAGTAAAAAAGAACAGCATTTATTCAAAATATAAATATTTTCTAACAATGTAAATCTTTGCTGTCACTTCTTATCTATTTAACACATCCTTGCTAAATAAGTTTTAATAAAAAAAAAAGAAAAAGACACATCTACTCATGTCATGAGTAGACACGCCCCTTTCTGCTGATTGGCTACGAGTTTGTTTTGGTACTCGGCTTGACTCTAAAAAGTTTTTTGAAAAATGACATACCCCACCAGCAAAAATCCAGCATTACATCACAGGAATAAATGAGATTTTAATGCATATTAAAATAGAAAAAAATATTTTATGTCACAATAGTACTTCACATTATTGCATTTTTAACTCATTTAAAAAACATAAAAATCATTCTGATCTGAAAATTAATCAAATTCATCGTTTTGTTTTTTACTTTATGCAACAGTGCACCCCTGATTGACTGAGTACATGAACTAAATTCTAAAACAGAACTAAGAAGTTTAGACATTCTTAAATACAGTTTTCCATATAGGTGTAGTATTTTTTTTATAATAATATAAATTAGAATAAACCCCCTAAGCAGCACACAAAACACTGGAAGTTCTCAAAAAGTCCTAAAAATGTCACCAGGACAGTTTCTTTGTTTCTAAATGGTAGAATCTGCTGCAGTGAGGACGAGCCATGCTGATCATGTTCTCTCTTTCTTCCAGTGTAAAATCTAAACCATGCTCTCTCATTCAGTAAGGAAAGGGGAATTTGTTAGGAATTCACAGTTCAGAGACCAGCTGACTGACACGCATGGGTCAGAGGTCAAGCTGTTGGAAAAGCACCTGTCTTGTGAGGCCATTTGTAAAGGCTTCTGGAAAAACGACATTTAGTCAGCGTGTCAGGGTGACGGCTTGGACTGTTTACAGCACGGCTGCACTGTGCTCTCGATAACTACAAAACAAACCCACAGCTGCACTTGACAGCGCATTAGTCTTTCTGTTTGCACATGTGCGAGTCACATGAGCCTTTTCTCCATATCTGTTGTGTTTATCTGTATTTTCACATTTCTTCACAGCTATGCAATGTTCTTGACTTCTCAGTTATCACTTCAGTAATAAGATGGCATGAAAATCTAACTTCCATTGGACACACATGAAAATAAGCAGTATCCTTAATATGTTGTAATATGTTTTTGAATACCATTAATTAAATTAGGCAACATTGTGACTATTGCAGTGATTTAGATGTGCTTTTATTTGCCTGCTAGAATTGTTTATTTGGGATCAGACCAAACTATCAGTTTCAATTAATATATTCTATAATATATAAATACTTTAACAATTTTTATTTTTTTAAATAATTATTTTAAATCTTATTTTATTTTTTTATTTGTTTTGCTTATATTATATTATTATTATTTAAATATAGATTAAATGTAAAAACATACTTTTCTTATATATATATATATATAGTATATACATGTGTTTATTTATACTGTATATACATTATAAATATACACAGTATACATTAAACACATACATTAGGTAAACAAACACTTTTATTTTAGATGCAATTAATTCTTTGACAAATTTTTACGGCGATTGGGTTGAAATGTAAATTTATGCAATTGCAAGGTGAAAAATATTGTCCAGCTCTACTTCAGCTACAACCCAGAAACCATTTTTGAGCCTGTTCTACTTTCTATCCCAGGATTCCATCTGTTGAGGTGTTTTCTAATATGTATACCAGGGTCAGACCACCTCATTTCAAAGCCTCACCTCACTTTAGAACAGAACAGCTGATGAGAGAGCAGCCCGTCTGCAAAATGTTCCCATTAACAGGAAAATCGGAGCTGTCAAGCATGCAGGAGGGAATGTCCTGAAAGCCTGAAATGCTCTTTTGCATGGAAGGCACTGGCATTTGTTACTGTGGTGACAAGTATGTGTGTTCTGTTTGATGGAGGGGATTGTCTTGGGCATCTTGCCTTTCTCTCTCTCTCTCTCTCTCAGCCGCTAACTAATGTGTTGCTGAGAATGCGCTGACAGAAGCAGCCCTTAATGGCTTTAATATTGTACATGCTGGAAATTGGAGGAAATGAATTGTGCTGATTCGAGTTTTTCTTCACCGTCTCCCTTCGCGCCAACATACATCTCCCTGCGTCCTTCGCCGCATGCATCATAAATTAGCTTAATACCCTTTGTATGCACTACTGTACACACAGAAACTGTCTAATTAAAACTTAATGGCACTCAGAAAACACACACACAGGTGCAAGTCCAATGTGTGAGAAGTTCCTGCTCTTTATTATCTTCTAATGGGAGAGAGCATTGGGTGAGGAGAGGAAAGGAGCTGGTCTTAAAAGCCACGGAGAATTAATCAGATTAGCAACTCACTGCGATTTCCCTAAATGCTTTTGAATGTGTGTGAAATGAAGTGTGGAAAATGTCATAGTTGGCATACCAATCAAACAAACAAACATACAGAAGCACGCAAATAGACAGCTGCCCTCTTTATGTTGGATTAAGACCCCATGAAATTGCTTGCTGAGAACTATATATATATATATATATATATATATATATTATAAAAGGGCCACAGTTTGTGTTCCAGTGTTATTTTAATATTGTTAAATTAGTATTGTATCTTTTTTTCTAGGTAGTTTCCTGTTTTAATTGATTTTTATAGTCCTTTTTAATGGTTTTATATATTTCTGTGTGTGTATATACTTCTTATTAATTTTGTTTTATTTATTTAACTTTTATGCTAAAAATTTTATGATATTATTATACATTATATTTATTATGTTTATTTATCTTTATTTATTAGTTTAATTTAGTAAATCAATTTAAAGTAAATTAAAATCAGAGCTAATGCCTGAAAAGCATTAATTAATTAATTTCAATTAATTAAGTAATCAGTTATTTTTTTTCTATATTTTATTGAAGTTATTCTATTTTATTTTATTTTATTTTAAGTAATGTTTAAGTTTTAGTTGACTATAATAGCACTGTTTTTGACGTACTAAAATTATATTTAAAAAAACAAAAACTAATAAAAATGTCAAAGGCACATAACAAAATTGTAAAAACTAAACTAAAATTCTAATTAAAACCTTAAATGTAAAAATAAAAGCTAATTTAAAATATTCATAAATACTGTAATTGTAAGCAAAGATTAATAGAACAACATTGTATATTATATATTCACAGTATATTAATATGTAAAAGTTGTTTGAATATTTTCCAAAAAATTGTTTGTGTTCTGTGGAAGAAAGAGTGGTAATACTGATAAAATGTAGTTTGTAGCATACTATATATTTAAATTATATATTCAAACATCCAAGTTTGGATGTCAAACAAGGTGCTGCATACGAGACTGTCCTGTTTTGAGCTCCAATGAGCAGGCAGCCCAGGTCTGGTGGATTAACGCCTTGGCACAGGAAGGGTTACTGGGACACTGTACTGTCAGGACTGTTATAAATGGCTGTGTTTTTTCAGTGTCAGAGATGAATGGGGGTTAATGGAACTGCCCTCTCTCTGTCCTGAAGGTGCATTTGTGCTCACATTCACACTTTTTGGCAAGCTTTTCAGCATCTTGTGGGTTGAATCTGTATTTTTCTACTGACTGAATAAGCTGTGATCATTTGATTTTTCATGTTAGTGTTAATCTGCAGCATTAGAGCTCAGCATTTTAGAGGCGGAAGGGCAGCACCATTATTTCCAAGTACTTAGAAAACCTTTTTCACCAAGAAGGTTTAGTAGAAGACAGCTGATCTCTGAGATGTTTGAGTGTGTGTGTGTGTGTGTCTGTCTTTCATCTAGTGTTCCTTTTCCAGCCAGTGGACTGATCATCTGTTTGGTTTCCATTACATTTCCCTGCTAATCTTTAAGAAGTAAAGTTTGACTGAAGTTGTTTAAAACATCATCCTCTGTAGAATTGTCCTAACTAATTCTACTAGATTTATAGGCTTTCTGAAGTAACTTTGAGCTTTGTTGCTAAGGTGGTTTTAGCATCTTGCTAGTTTTTCTGAATGGTTGCTAAGGTCTTGCTAGGTGGTTATTAGGTGTTTATTATTTTAATATTGTACAGTATATATGACTCTGGAACCTCCTTTAATATGAGATTGTTTTTTTTAATCCTTTTTATCATCTACGACACTGAATAAAATTGGTTTTAAAACATTTAGAAATTGCTAGGCAATTTCAGAAAAAGTGTAAAATAAAAAGTCTATAACACTGAGTTGAACATGATATTTTTTAGAATTAGAAAGATTTCCTAGTCAAATTTACTCCAATATTTGATACTCCAGTAATTTTGAAAAATGATTTACAGTGCTTATCCAGTCCGATCATTTAGATAAGTAGTTTTCCACAAAAAGCCACATGAAGAAAATCCTAAGTGACAAATTACACGCAGTGTTTTAGTAGATTTGTTTTTTGCAGTATAGTAGAAATCACAGCCATGGAACATCTCCATGAAGTTTCAAATCTCCAGAAGTTCATAACCTGAAGTCCTTATGATGCCTGTCATGGCTTTAAAATTTACATGTGCTCCATCATGAAAAGACTAAAATTGTCCATTTCTGCCAGTGTTTGCTCTGTACAGAGCACCTTTAAAGCGAAAGGTTGTGTAAAATGGGCTCTTGAGCTCATTTCGAGTGCAGCCAGAAGTCTCTGAGCACCTGGAGGAGTGTGCCTGCTTGATAGGGGAGTTAGAGAGAGTCCTGCTGGCTAAGGCCTTTTCTGTGTCCCTGAGTAATGCAGCATGAGAGAGAGATTCGGAGGAGGCGTCTGCTCTGATGGGGTCAAAACACATTCAGCTCTTATCACCCCTGTTACAAATGTGCCTCTGCTGCAGAAATAGAAGTTGTGAGCCTTTTGTGTGGGTGTGTGTATGCATACTCATGTGTAAGTGGTCTCCTTGAACTATATGTCTAATGTTTAATGCATGGCGTTCCTTTCCGTTGGTCAACAGCATGTTTAGGCCAAATGGGTCATGGAAAAATGGTTTGATGTTCTCAACCAGCTTTGTGAATGCATAGCATCACAATAAGGAACAATAATGCCAACGTGAGACAGTTTCAGCTCTGTTGACTTTTTTCATTTCTTAATTAAATATGTGTGTACTTAAAATATTTTGACGAAAACTTTTAGTAATAATATTCTGCAGTACAAAAAAATACTTTAATTAATTCTATGTTATTTTATTCTTTAAACACCAATGTGACATTGTTAACAGGTTTTTACTTTACTTTCAGAATTATATTTTTGTAATGTAATTAGTTCAAATGATCATTTCAGGCATTTACATGGATTGAATGTATCAAATTAAAATATCTTAGACTTTTAGAATTTACTATAAAATATTTTGCTTAAAAATAAAGTTTATAAATTATAAGTTGCTTAAAATATAAATATCATTTTATATATTTAACAACAATATATTTTATAATAAATTCTCTTGTATTTTTTTTTTAAATATATGTTGGTAAAAATAACAACCTAATGTGTTTTGTCTATAGATGAAGTTCAGCAACACTTTGAACAAAACTTTGAACGACACCCTTTTCTTCTTTCTCTCTGTGTGTTTTTATCTGCAGGCAGTACTATGAGATGCTGTATAATACAGCCGACGAGCTGCTAAACCTGGTGGTTGATCAAGGGGTGCGTTACACAGAGCTGGAGTACATCAATGCTTTGAGTCTCCTCCACCGCAGTCAGACAGGCGTGGGAGACCTGACCGTGCAGAACACGCGGCTACAGCGCCTCAAAGAGATCATATGCGAACAGGCTGCCATTAAACAGGCTACCAAGGATAAGAAGATCACTACAGTCTAGACACGCACATTTAAACTGTATCTACTAATGCTCTGAAAGGGTCCATGTTACTGCCGATCGTTACTGTCACAAGCTTTGGTTCAAGTCACACTTTCAAGCAGACATTAAAGTGGTTTTCATTTCCTTGCTTTCCAATATTTGTGAGATACATTTCTGACCCGGGCTTTGCACACACAAATGCACACACACACACACACGTTCTAATAAATGAATCCCTTGTATCTTTTCTGGTTAAACCAGGCCCACACCTTTCAGAGCGAGAGGACGGGTTCTTTTATTGTGGCTTGGGGACATTTTCGTCTCATTTTCTTACTTTATCAAACCTCTGCTCTCAATTATAAAATCTTCCAGCATGCCGTCTCTCCCTGCCCGGCCCGGAGCTTGTGTCTGGAATAACAGATGCCAGATTAAAACGCCAGGCTTTTTTATCAGGAAAAAAAAAAAAACCCAGCTCGCCTGCCGCTTGTTGATTTGTTCTTTTTGCTTGAGAGGAAATAGGAATCGCTAACCTCATTCAGCTTAAATTTCTCCCTACCTGTTGCATGTATAATTGCGTGCACATGTTTTTGTTAATTAAGATAGTCATTGATCATGATGTCATAATGATGCCATCACTATTATTATCCCAGGTTGTGGTAAGGAAATGAGTTTCTAAGCCTTGCCCTTCGACTGTGTCTGCTTTCATTTGAATCTGAACCTCTTGTTCAAACAGACACAAAACCCCACAGATCACTCATGCTCTTTTCTAGGCTATTTTTAGTTAATTAATTATGAAGAATAGAGCAAGAGAGAAAGCCATCGATACAGAACACAGGCATTAAGCAGGAAGCCACCCGAGCAATCCATCAAAATGACTCGACCGCTCGAATCAATAATTGCCACCAGGTTGCCACAGAGAGAAACACAGCAATGATCGTTCATATTCTTAGCACATTAGAGTTGTGTATAAATGTTAACGATGTGTTGGAGCAGTGGTTAGACATTAAAAATGTCATGTCTGCCTTACTTATAATGTATCTAGTAAGAGGAGCTTACTAAACGGATATAGGCGAGGACAGAAGTATGTGGATTTGTGTGTTTAAGCTATTATCAGGGTTTAAGTGACTGGCTCAAGCACTCCTGTAAGCATTATACCATGCAACTATAGTTCATTTAGACATTACTGTAACACAGTCTTTTGTTTGCACAGAATATGTCAGAGCAACACTATTCCATGCCTTTTTTGTGTGTATTTTTAGTATGTATTTTGTGTCTAGCTTTTAATAACATTTGAGATGTTCATGTACATGCTTGTAAATTTCAATCGATAGATTAAAAGTCCAGAGGAGCCTTTGAAGCTACTAAATTCTGCCAATGGTAATGTCAAAATGAAAATAAACGAATCTTAACAGAAACAAGCTTTGAAGCATGTTTGTGCTCTCAGTCTTATTTGTACTGACTTGCCTGAAGAGTGTCTGTATATATTTTTTTTTTACCTTTAGAACTATGTTTTCCTTGATGAATGTGCTGTCAACGATACACATCCACATTAACATGTTTTTGACTTGGCTTAACTGCTTCAGTTCAATTCAGTGTGCTTTATTGGGATGGGAGTTGTTCAAATGCATTGCCAAAGTATAGCGGAACATGTTAAAACGTTTATTTTACTTTATCATTATTTACAATAAAAAATATTATGTTCCAGTCGTGCGCGTGTGCACAACGCGCCACTTTATTAGTTTACTTTTGGTTACCAGGCAACCGATGCGCGTGCCACTCCACGTTATTTTAGCTTCTCACGGAAAGTCTTCTTTTACTAGCGTCTAGTTAGTAGTTAGGGGGGACAACAGTCGTTTTTATAAGTAACACAGTCAAATAATCAATCCTCGACGTTTGTGTTAAGCTGGACATGTCAGATTCCTTCCTTTCCCCAGTAATAAGCGTTGCTCTCTGGAGACTGGAGACCATAGAGACAGCAGAAGAAGAGAGATGACACAGTCAATACACACAACAACAATGGAGGTAACAGCCCTCAAACCTGACTCTTTACTCGTATGTGACACTCAATGTAACCAACATTTAAAGCGGTTTCCGTGCTTTATTCCTTCTGTGAAATGAAGAATGATGGTGAATTAATGGAGGACGAGGTGTTCAAATGCCTGTCCATCCTGGGACGGTCAGCTACCCGACTCCAGCCCACTTACCTATGTCTCTCTGTGCCAGTGAGTGATCCTTACACACATTTTGTGTTATTGTGGGTTCTACATCGACTGTTTTTAGATAACAAAACTCTCACAATAAGCTTTATGCGTTTTAAATATTTATTCGCGTTTAAGTAACTTAGTATTTTCACTGTGTAAAATATCTGTCTGTCTTTAGATTTAATGTGTATATTTTGGCTTTTGTAAACGGATGACCATATACTGTAAAAATCCAAAAACAACTTCGCTTTACATCCAAGATGTAGATGAGTTTGCTAACAACAATCGCTAACCAGCAGATCCTCTATAGTGAATGGGTGCTGTCAGAGTCCAAACAGCTGATAATAAAATGAGTTTGTTTGTTTGTTTGTTTGTTTTTTCATTTCACAAGACATTAATTAATGGACTGGCATTGTGTGGATTATTGTTATGTTTTTATTAGCTGTTTGGACTTTATTTCTAAAAGCCCCCATTCACTGCAGAGGATCCATTGGTGAGCAAGTGATGTAACTTCGTACTATTGTACATTTGTAAAAAGGACATTAGAGAAACATTTTGAACAGTATCTGAATTCAAATTATAAATTTGCAGTTTGCAGGATTTTTTTTTTTTTATAATTCCCATTTTCCGCTCAAATGCTGTATAGATAAAAAATATATATTTTTTTAAACAACTGAGAAAATGTTGATAGGCATAAAGCATATACAGTCACTAGCTGTTCTGACTGTTAAATGTGTAAAGACTTTATTTAGTATATTATTAATCTGATTTCTATTGGCTGGTCTCCACAATGGTTTTACTGGCCTTTTGGGAACATTTGCTCCCCACAGTGTGATCTACACACACACAAGCACACACTGAGACTCTTACATCACTATATGCAACAATTGATATTTCCCATATACAATTTCCCAGGCTTACACAAAAGAGCTTGGGGGTAGAATATTAATATATTTTTCCGGAACAACTGATATTGTTTAGTTGCATGACTTTGCTGGAGTGAGAGAGACAGAAGTGGCCTCCAAATTAGTTTACATCCTTTTTCTAATGCGTCATACTCTCCTCTAGTTTCAGGGTTTTACCGGATGACATTTTATTGGCACCTTAACTGAATTTCTGATTGTGTTTGGCCACAGGGGCGAGACTTGAAAAATGTCTCCATTTTATGCAATTACATCTATCTACAAAAGCTAGAGCTTCCCTACAATAAAATCAAAGGTAGGTTTACACCAGTTTAATGTTTGTGTTACAAGAAAACTATATGGTGAAATGAAATTTGCTGTCATGTTTCAGACCCTCTCATATTTGTCTTCCACTAATGTAGATATTTGCTCTAATATCCTCTTGTTGAAAATGTTTGCCAGATTTTTTTCTTCCTTCCTTGCCCTTCATGGTTGCTTGGGAGCGGGATAAATAATCTCAGCTGTGCGAATGCTTGTCATCCATCTTTCTCCTGCTCTTTCTGCCTAATGTTTTGTGACTGGTAGATCTATCCTGCGTGAGTCACATGCCACACCTCATCATACTGGATGCTTCCCACAACCAACTCACTGAGTTCTTTGGATTCCAGCCACCAAAAAATCTTAAGGTGATTCAATTCACTACAGAGGGGATAATGTGATGTCATTTGAGGTTCAACTTTCTTATGCAAGAGTGAATGAAAAATTTGTTTCATTAGAGATGTTTTACTGTAAAATAAATGTAGTGTTTACCTTATTATTGATTTTACTCATTTAATGAGGGTTATTGTAATTTAAAAGGTAAAAATTTTTCTTCCCATCATTTTTTTTTTTTACTGATGTTTGATTTTTTTTACCACAGGAGGTAAATTTCTCACATAACCAGATGTCTGTAATGAAGGATCTTTCTGCATATTCCTCTTTGACTAAACTGATTCTTGACTGTATCCTTTTGAAGACTGCAAAGTATGACACATCATTCGCAACTTTTACTTTATTTTACTTTATGTCAGAGCTGGGAATGGGATATTTGAGTTGGCTTTTGACTGTCCCATTGACTGCATACATGTACTGTACATAGCAGACGTAGTTTGTGTTTAGCGAATACTCTCCAAAATTGTGCTACAGTGATGCGGAGAGACAGAGGAGACGAATTGCTGAATAAAGCCGTTATTTTTATTTTCTTTGAGTACAAAAAGTATTCTCGTCACTTTATAAAATTCAGATTGAACTGACTATTTTGTATTATTTTGACGATGTCTTTCGGGCTTTTCTGGGCCTTGATAGCAGTAATTATTTGGCAGTCAATGGGACAGTCAAAGGCCTCCCGGTTTTCATCCAAAATATTGTGTTCCGAAGATGAATGAAGCGTTTACTGGTTTGGAACAACATGGTTGATCGATTACAAAATGTTCATTTTAGGGTGGAGTAACCCTTGAAAATTAAAAAGGAAATGGTTAATATAATTGGTCCCCAAACTAAAATGTGACGTACTGGGAACTTAGAATTGTAGACTTTCAAGTACAAATGGAATGCTCCATTGATTTTGGGAATCGATTGGAGCAGGAAATGTAGGTGTCACATGCCAAAATGGAGCATGTTGGTAAAAAAAAATACGGATCGGTGACATCAACCAAAAAGAAAATTCCCAGAATTTGAATAGCTAAGGGTGTCTAATAAAAGTAACTTGACTGATTCGTGTGGACTTTATACTATTGATTTGTTAAAAACAAGTGTATGAAACATTCTTTGACTGTCCCTTGCTGTTCAGATAATTCATTTAGTGCCATCAGGGGGCTGGAAAAGTGCAAAGGGCTCTCACACCTCAGCCTGGCCCATAACAACATCTCCCGCATTAGGGGACTGGACCATCTGCCTCTCAGAAAGCTCTGCCTGGTACTAAACACAAACACACACTCACCATTTATAACAGCAACACCCATTTAACACAGCTAATTTATTCCCAATGATTAATAAGTGCAGAGAAGTATAAAATATGAACGTATTTCATGAAATATTTACTTGTTAAGAGCAGGTTTGCAGATTAATTAATGTGTGTTTTGAGCTGGGAAATTAACAGTGGTACGGCAGGACAGGTATAGAATATGTAACTATAAAATGTTAATTTCTGTTAGGGAAAATATGTCTCCCCATGATGGGGCGATAAATAAATGTAATCACGCTTGATTTGAGGACTGTAATGCAGAAATGAGAGGTCTTTCCTGTCTTTCCTCTAAGTGTTTATGAGTCTCTGTTGGATTAATTAACGTCAGCCTGCAAAACCTGTTGACATATTTTTCTGCTCAGCCGTAGTATCTCCCCGTCACCTGTCATCCTCTTTCAGATTATGTTGTTGTGTTGACACTTTTAGAAAGGTTACCATGCTCTTTTTCTGTGATCGTGTGGGCAACACTACAGCCTCTGGTTTTGGCACCATTTTGATACCTCTGACAGTTATTCTTTTTTTCTCAGACCATCGTCTAACTGTATTTTTCAGACAGTATGCATGATTAAGCTCCAGCCTTTTCAGAAAATATAACAAAGCCTGGGGTTGAAGCCCACCATATGGTAGGCCAGCGTGCCACCAGACCTTTGCCACTCAGCTGAAGGATGTTTATGCTGTCCTTTTATCAAAGAGATTCTTCATCGTCAGCGGCGCAGTGTCCTTTGGTGTCCACGTCCCACGAGGCCAAGCTGCTGGCGTGAGAGAGCCTGGACCCTTTTCAAAAAAAAAACGAACTCTCCCACACGCTGGGGGGGGGGGGGGGGGGGGGGGGGGGGGGGGGGGGGGGGGGGGGGGGGGGGGGGGGGG
>JAUCMS010000079.1:7338913-7369952 GCA_032357445.1 Enteromius radiatus
AACTCTCCCCCCCGCTGAACCCCCCCCCCCCCCCCCCCCTTGTTTTGAGACCCTGAACAGCGTGCGCCTGTCAGCCTGTTCCGCTCACACCTATCACACTTTGGTTCTGGGGCTTCCAGAGCCCCTCGTGGTTGTTGTTCCCTGCTGTTCTGCACCAGGCATGGGGTTATTATAAGGCCAAGGCTTTAGAATCTGGAATCCTTCTGGCCCTCGCATTAGGTTGTTGGTCAATTTGAGCCTTTTCATTGAGAGAGTTGCCAAAAATATTGGCTAAGCTAAGATGTTTTCTCTCATTCTCTCATGTAGAGGGGTCTTGACACTCTGTGTTGTGGAATGGGCATAAATTTAATTTAATTATTTTATTTTATAGAAAAACATGAATGTTAAAGTTTAGCCTTAGTGTTTGTTTCCTAATTTGTATTGAATCTAATTAGAATCAAGGACCTGACCTGTGTTATTTTAGCATCACCAACATATTTTTATAGTTTTTCAAATAATATTTAGACTTGTTTTTTTGTTTTTTTTTTTTAATTTTCCATTTTATTTTAGTTTTAGTCATTTTGTTGTCTGCTTTTGTCATTTTTCTATTATTGTTTTTTTGCTTTCTGTTATAGTTTTGGTTGTAGATTGAACTGTTCTGTTTCAGTTTGTTTCAAACATTTTTAATGCTTTTTAGTTCTAGTTAACTATAATAACCCTGAACGATTGCACCCTGATTTCAAACCTAATTCAAAGGCTAGGAAAGTGAGGTTAGACCAGCGTTTCTTAAAGTGTGGTGCACGCCCCTCTAGTGGGGAATAGAGATGTGACAAGTGGGGCGCGACATTTTACATCAGAATAATTAAAGTGATTTAACAGTTAAACAATTAAATTTGGAGATGCAGTAGACAGTTGCAGGTAAAGTTACTTTATGGTACAAAATTCAGAGCCTATATCGCGACACAATCTGTTGTTATAAATAAAGGTGACTTTGGTAATTTTGATTAATTAAAGAAAAATTAAGGATAATAATTTGATAGCAAAAATCACAAAAAAATCACAGAATCCTGGAGGGACTATAGACTACATAATAATAATGCGAGCCACCAAGTAAAGATTATTAGTTCATTTGGATTTTGTTGGGGGCAATTTGGAACAGATGGGGCTTAGAACCCCTCAATACTTCCAAAGTGGAGAAAAAGAAAAAGTTTAAGAAACACGAAACACTGGGTTAGACAGACATAGGCTGTATGGGAAGCCTCTTGTTCATTGATATGCACTCGCTACATCTTACCAGATGTTCACCTGTCAGTCCCTACCCATAAGCCTTGAATTACCTGAGCTCACCTGTCAATCACGCAGCCACAGCCAGACAGAAATGACCCTGCAGATCATGTGCAGAGCTTTTGACTTACTGTTCTTTACCTCATTGAAATGATAATTGTATATATGTGTTTTTTTTAAGAGTGGAAATGTGATACAGAAGATTGAGAATCTCAAGACTCTAAGCAACCTGCAGGTTCTGGATTTGTCTTGTAACCGGATTCAAAGCCTCTCGGGTCTCCAGAACCTCCATCTCCTGGGAAACATCAACCTTGAGAGCAATCTGGTAAAGGAGCTAGCAAATTCCTGTCATATTATATTATGCAAATGCCTCGGATGTTATGCCTCATACCAGCTTATAACACACCAAAAGGGACCAATTTAACCAAGTAAAAATGGTTAGAAATGTCTAAAATGTAAGATCTGCCAGTTTAGTACTATGTACTAAAATACTACTATGAAACTGATAAACTGTGGTAAATAAAGTTCCCCAGTGGAAAGTTTTTGAAGTTCTAAGAGTATATGTGGTATCATATTTCACTCAACACATAATTCTCTTTGTTGTTCTTTGTGTATCAGATCAGTGAGGTGAAGGAGGCTGCACATTTGCATGACCTGATACTGTTGAGAGAAATGAATCTCCTCAGAAACCCAGTGCAGGTGAAGGTGCCATAAACATATCTGAACCACAATACTGGACCTAATGTCATTACTTCATACTTAAAGCCAAATACTTTCTTGCAGGACCAGGATGACTATAGACTAGCTGTGATCTTCCTCCTTCAGCACCTCATAATTCTGGATCAACACAGTGTAACTGCAGAGGAGAAGGTGATTGTGTGATGTGGAGTAGAAGGAACGATTGCTTTACATCTTTAGTTTCAAAAAAAAAAAAAAAAGTGAAGTGCTGTTTATGGCTTTGAAATGGAGGAAGCCTATTTTTGTACAAAAAAAAAACATTTTGAAGAGCATTTGCTGGCTGGTTGAAGTCAAGAGCTCAGTGTTAACTTGAAACTTGAAAGCTCTGAAAGTTTGTCGGAAAATAAAGCATGTATTTGAATGATTATGTCAGGGTTGAGTAGCGAGTCTCATTCCTGTCTTTCATTTTCAGGTGTCTGCTGTGAACAAGTACGACCCTCCTCTGGAGGTGGTCGCAGCCAGAGATCACATGACCCACTTGGTATATCAGCTCATGCAACCTCAGGTTATTTTTGACAGGTACGACTTTTCAATCCACTTTCCTCTTTATTTTATGAGCCTGTCTAGTCCACAAAGGCCACTTAAGCAGAAAGCCCTTCAAACCACTCACAGTGTTCAGGTCTGAACTAAAATGAATCTGGAGCTGTGTAGCGAGGATGTTTGAAGTCACCCAGTTGGTGGTTTAGCTCACATGAAGTTCAATAACACGGGTCACAACAACAACATTAACTAATATACATTTTCACATATTATTCCACAAGTACTCTCCCCAGTCTGGATGCTCCGTATCCCATGCTGGTCCTCACTGGCCCCCAGGCCTGTGGCAAGAGGGAACTATCCCATAAACTGTGCCAGGAATTTAGTGACTATTTTGCTTATGGGTAAGTAGCAGTTCGGGAGTGCATTATAAAAGTCACTAAAATATTATTATGTGATGTTATTTTGTTCAAAATCTGCACTTTATTGGGAAAAAATGACATTGCAATATTTAGTTTTTCTGCAGTATGTATTGCAATATGAAAAAATAATTTCCCTGTTGAGACTCTGTTGGGTTGTGCATCTGCATAAAACATAAAAATAATGTTAAAAAGCTTATTTTTTTTGAAGACTTCTTGTGTCAACCATTTCTCTGGGTC
Source organism: Enteromius radiatus (assembly GCA_032357445.1). Classification (NCBI taxonomy): domain Eukaryota; kingdom Metazoa; phylum Chordata; class Actinopteri; order Cypriniformes; family Cyprinidae; genus Enteromius; species Enteromius radiatus. Next base: position 7,342,051 of record JAUCMS010000079.1, read on the forward strand.
TTTTCACTTGATTTTTCACCTGGTTTTTGACCCATTCAGTATGACTATAAAATAATTATTATTATTAAATAATGAAATGTCCTGGATAAAATAAGAAATATATTTCAGAGATATTTTGTAGTGTAAAATCACAAAATATTGTAAAAACAGTAATAATCATTTTATAGTACTATATATGTCCTAATTCTTTTCATAAGCAAATATTAAACTATTAATAATTTACTTAATTTATTGCATTTACCTGCTAATAAAAACTGTAAATGCGCTTTTTTAGAGCTTTTGCAAGATGAAAATCACACTAAGGTATATCTGAATATATATTTCAATAGTGCAGTCCTAGTTTCTTTGATCGATTTGTTTGTTCTAGTGCCTGCCACACCACCAGGGGGCCCTATTATGGGGAAGAGGATGGATCCGACTATCACTTTGTCACTGAGGAAGAATTTCAGAACATGATTCAAATGGTAATTATCTGTCCAGACATTTATCATATTCTGATCTGCATTGGCAGTATTTTACTCATAACCCTACACATTTAGATTTTTGGGTTACAGTTTTATGCCAATTCATCTGCAGAAACAGACTTCCCCAGGCCATATTGGTCTATAAAGCAATGACATGCCAAAAATGTGAAAAGGGGAAAGAATTCGCCCTAGATTCTCTTTTTCCCCAGGCCCCTCAGGTGGTTCTGAGAGAGCGCACACCTAGTCTGTGCCGCCACTATCTCGTTTAGCTCTTAAGTGTTGCTATATAAGTCCAATGTTATTGATTGATAGAGGCTGGAAGGAAGCCTTTTGATGTGTGATTATAACCTTATGCCTCCAGAGCAGAGAAAGAGAGACAGAGTCGAGTTTTACAGACTAACCTCCCCTACCTATATCACACTGACACAGATGTGTGTCGGCATTCTGCAGACATGAACGCTCCTTGGTGCTTCTCTCTGGGCCTGTTAAAGCAAATAGAGTAGAGGATTAGAGCATGATTGGGATTTGTACTTGCGTTTTAAAACCACCTTGACCAGAGATGTAAGAACATGTGCTTGCGAATTGCTTTGTGTGAGTAAAAGCTTGACAGAGAGCGACTTGGACCCTAAATGGACCCAGGTGCAGTTGAACACAGGGGTCAAAGTTTTGTCTGTGCGAGAAGAACGATGTTCCCTTGCAACCCAAAGGTCAAGAGTTCAGGTCATTCTGCAGTGAATCTGTGCCAAACATCCATGATGACGCACATCCAGAAGATGAATTAGGGCTCTATGGCATCAGTACAGTGTCTTTTTTCAGTTTTATCTTTCACTGTCAGGGTCAATTCGTCCAGACGATGCAGTACGGAGGACATTGGTATGGCCTTTCACGGGAAACTATTGAGCGTGTGGCTCGCGAAGGTCTGGCCTGCTGTGTGCATATGGAACTAGAGGTATGGCATCAAGAAGACCGGTTCCACCGTGATGACCAAGCTCAAAACTGGGTCAAATGCCTCAGCAGTTAATTACAACAGTGTGTTTGTTCCACTACAGGGAGTGTATAGTTTGAAGAACTCGTATTTTGAGCCCCGTTATGTCTTGTTGATCCCCACTGTTGTTGACAATTACATCTGCTTTTTGAAAGCAAGAGGATTCTACAGCAACGCTCAGATGGAAACAGCCGTGTCTCGTATTGATTTGTATTCCAAGACCAACAGAGAATCACCTGGCTTCTTTGACAACATCATACCTTGTGGTAACAAACTTTTATTAACTCATTACGGCCAGTTGCACTATCTAGAAGAACACATTTTAATTTTTTTTTGTAGTTGTTTTTTTTGTTGGAATAGACCACACGACGCACAATCTGAGCAGATTTTAAAACGCTAGGCATCATACACTTACTGAATTTGTAAACGGTCAGATAGGAAAAATTGGTTATCATAGACTTCCTGAGACTTTAAAGTTGTTACGATCACAACAAACTGAAGCAGAAACGTGGGCTTTGTTTTGCTAGAAGATGCGTGACAGATGAAAACAATATCTATTCTAAAATTGACTCAAAAATGTTTGACAGTCTCCGACTGGATGGAATCATTGTCTAAAGTTAGATTATCAGTCTGTGAACATCACATACATGATTTTCTATTAAATCTCTCAACTCAAATCTGCAGCTAGTGTCGACTTTGTGGCAAATATTGTGTTTTGTATTCTAGCCTTACAATTAAACAGATCTTTACCTGCCTGAGCAGAACATTTACATTTTTTTATGGAAACTGAATTGCTCTTTCAAATGCCCCCTTCTTTTGACCTAATCAGATGACCGTGCTGAGGCCTACCAGACTTTAAAACAGCTGGTGAAGGAGTACCTGGGTCTAGAGGAGCATGGAGGAGGAGGTGACAGCAGCTCAGTGACACCTGACAAAACCTCCACAAGTGAGCTTTCACAGTATCAAGACCCAATGATATAACTTGACATGCACCATGTTCTTTCCAGTGTTGAGCTGGAAATGTATTCTAATAGTTTATTGTATCTTCATATATCTATGTATTAATTTCATTTTATTGGCTTCTTCAAAATAACACACTAGGACTAAAGGCCACAAAACTCCCAGTTTGATTTCACGGGGCCTTTACATGAAGTTGATTTTGTCTGCGGGGCACCTTGCCAGGATTATAAAGAATATAGTTGTAAATAGTTGTACTCAGTGTGAGGCTATGGCATTTCACTGCTGCAGCCACAGCAGACATCTGTTCATGATGGCCGAGTGCCCTAACGACAACTTGTTGTAGTAGACACAACTGGCGAGTCACTGGCAGCCAACACGACAGAGGACACTGACCTCATGGACTCCTACAGCAGAAACTACCAGAACAAAATCCAGGCCCAGATGACCCCGCAGCAGTATCCTACAGTAAGTCAGAGTTATAGATTTTTACACGCTTATTGGCTTGAAATAATCCACAGAAGCTATCGTGGCCAGGAATAGCAGATAAGGATGAAATGAACATTCACACTCATGCAAGCACAATATTTCTGTAAACGCCACAGGAAATGGCTTCCAATCACAGACGCCAGCAGCTAATTCGAGAAGCTCTGAACGGAAAGAGTCCTGGTGCTTATGCCGAGCTGTTTCAGAGGTAACATAACTTTGACTGTTTAGCAACTAATACTGTGACTGACAATGAGACTGAAGATCACAGACAGAAATGCCTGATTTGAAATGTTTTTCATAAGCAGCAACTCCACACCAACAATAATTCCAAGAGAATGTCGCGTGAACTCATTGCAAAGCTAAATATGCAACACTCAACTTCTACAATATGCTTATAAATATAATAAGCATAAATGATAAGCATACATAATGTATACTGTACTTTTCAGCAGTTTGGAGACAAGTAAGCACAGATGCATAAAGTTGCTCAAATATTTCAAATAAATGGTGTTCTTATGAACTTTCTATAAATCAAAAGATGAAAATATTAAGCAGTAAAACTGTTTATAAAAGAACTGAAACAAATCAGCATATTAGAATGATTTCTGAAGAATAATGTGACACTGAAGACTGGAGTAATGATGCTGAAAATTCAGTTTTGGCATCATAGGAATAGATGAATAGAATGGATCAAATATAATGATATTTCACGATATTACTTGTTTTACCGTAATTTTGATTAATTGAGATTTTCATTGCATGTATTTAATTGTACATGGCTACAGTAAAATGGTCTAGACAACAGTTGTTGTTTTTTTGCAAAAAATGCCCACATTTTGTCTCCTCAGCAAAAGCACCACCACAGGCTGGTGAGTGTGTTTATAGTGCTTTACTGATACTGTTTGTGTGTGTCACAGAAATGCACCCACAGCTCCATCATCATTAGCCTCTCAGTCCCGGCCCCCACCCGGCCACTCTTCCTCCCCAATGCGTCCCGTTGGCCTCAATGCTCCTGACCCCGATGAGGACAGCAGGTATGCCACACACCTTGACATTTTCACCTCTGACCTCTGACCCAAGAGCAGCAAAACAATTAACCTTTCCCCAAAGCCCTCTCCTTGTGTACATCATTTCCCAGGACATGTTTTATCTTGTAGCCTCTCCCTTTATGTTTATAACCTCCATCTCCATTTTACACACATCCAGGCTCAAATATCAAAGTTTTCATCCCCAGCTCAAAGTTAAAGTGTTCAGGTAGCTGGCATGCCCCAGGCCATCTGGAAGATGTATGCGTTGGAGCACGTAAATGCAGATTTATGACTATCGGTGCTTTTGCCTCTCCCGTGTATGAGCTCGGGGACTCTAAACAGGCGAGGAAACACAAGACTACTCCTGTGAAATATGCATGTCCCCAAGATATTTAAATACACTGTAATTTAGCTCATTAAGAGGAATCCTGGGAGACTTACAGAGCTGCCCGGCCTGCACGGAGCACCACCGTTTGCTTATTAGCTAGGAAAAAAAATGACAAAACTAATGTGCTAGTCCAAATTGTGTTAAACAGTGACTTTTTGTTTCTCTTCCGCCGGGGAAAAGCAATATGCATTTGTTACTTTGCAAACTAGTTATGAATTTCACTCTGCTCTTTATGTAATCAATTGAATATGCAGGAATCATGGGATATCCGTGAAGAGACCATTGCCAAACCTCAAAAAAATATACCCTATGCCAATCAAAACTGATTAAAACCAGTTTTAATGGGTGTCTTGAGACATTTGTTTATTCAGCACTGATGTGTGTTTGTTTTTGACAGGGTCCTATAGAGAATGAATCATTTCCATATTGCTGGTGCTATTTGGATTTTCTTTTCAGCTGAATTGAGGATTGCGTTATAATAAGAACTTTGTTGTTATGTATATGTAGTTCATTCAAAATTAAATCACAAATTTGGGTCAGTAAGAATTTTTTGAAAGAAAAAATGATGTTTATTCAGCAAGAATTCATTAAATTAATAAAAAGTGGCATTATAGATATTATAATATTATATCATGTAAATGATATCATGTAAAAATTGGAAATTACATCAGTATTTACTGTGAAACATCTAATATCATTTGAGGCATAGATGAAGATGAAGCATTAAACAGACACAAAGTATATAAATATATACAGTATAATCCTATTACTGACAGCAAACTGGCTTGATGTTGTAACTTTAATTTGAACTTTCCTAATCTTTCTCTTCTTTTCCCTCACTCGCTCTCAGTTCTGAGGAATCTCGTGCCAGTTCTGGCCTGTCCATGAGGAGCTCAGCAGGGGCGCTCTCAGCGGCCCAGGGGTCAGACACTGGGTCAGGGCCCAACATAGAGCCTTTGGATATATCTATGTTGGGGCAGGACCAGGACTCTCTTAGAGGTAATAAGCATTTTGTTCTCAGTGTTCATACAAAATACTTCTTAGCATCTAATTTGTACATACATAATACATTAATACAAGTAGTCAATACATAGATCTTTCTTTCAATACCTAGGCCTACTCATTAGATCATGTTCAGATCTAGTTTATTTGAATAATGCATTTCTCTTGAATCTGATGATTTGCAGGTCACATGGACTCTGGTCTGACCCCTGATGCTCCTCGATCGGTTTCTGAGAGGGTCTCCCCAACACTCCCCACCTCCCCGGGCCGCCCAGGTGCCAACGTTAAACCAGTCCTTCCGCCCATCCCATCTGGAAGGAAGACCAATGATTCCGGCTTAAAGCAGTAACTAACAGGACCTGAGACCTAGAGAGAGTATAGATAGTGAAATATTAGCACATCATGTGAGTGTTAGCGGCAAAAATAGATTTTTGAATAAGTTTAATTAACCCATGTAGCTTCAAGCAAGCCATTCAATAACTGACAATGAAGGCAACAAATGTGCTCAGTGCTGTGAGGCAAAAGCAGTCAGGTCATTGGAAAATATGGAGATTCCCATCTCTCATCTGTGTCCTCCAGTGTGAGTGATCTGAGAGGTTGAAGGCTTATCCGTCATCAGCAAATCTAAGCTCTAAAAATGGCCCAGAGCTCTTAAATCCCTGGACACTGCAACTGAGGAAAGGTGTGCATTGGACAACACAACTGAAACAAGTTGAAACACAATAAAATTAGCACAACACAATGGATATAAGTCGCAATGCAACAAAATTAGTTTAAAAAAGCAGAATTAGCAACTAATTTATCTGTTGTGTTGTGTTGTGCACTACTGGGTCAATGTAGATAAAAGAGCATACTGTATTAACATAACTAAATAGAATGATGTTAACGTAATATATATATGTAACATGAACTTGTAATCTATGTGTAACTCAATGATCTTCTGCGGCTCATCCCTGACCACAAATGAGCAGCTGGAGCGGTTGGAAAGACTCTCCTTCTGTAATTAATGTATTTTATGGCTTAATCTGACACACAGACTGAGTAAATATATTGAGACAGCTATTCGGGTATCTCATGACACAAGTTGCATTTCATTTCCGCTTTCATTTGTCATCAGCGTGCAGTGAGCTTGGGTGTGTGTCTGTACAGTAAGCACACACACACACACCTGGCCATCTATCAGCGTCAGTCCCTCTAACCGGCAGATGTTGCAATGATCTCATAATTCAGAGGCAGTTTCAGACAAGAAGGTTGTGCGAACCCTTGGGCATAACCTACTTACAGAGACAGTCTTCACACTTTTACTATCTTATCACGCTCATCTAGATCTCACGCTCCTAATGCTGCACAATATGCAACTATATGAAATGATTCCTAGATGAGTGAAGCAATGACTTGATCAATTGAACATGGCATGATACCAAATAGAAATTCGTAGCAATGACATCATAATTCATTCCTTGAGAAATTATCAGTTTTTGTCTGATTTATTAATATGTTCCTTCATTTTAGTTAAATCGTGGCCACATTCAATGCATGTCATGTATCGTACTGTAGTCATCATAGTCATACATAATCATAAAAATAATTTTGCTTAGGATCTAAGGGTTCAAATATTCAACTTTAAAAAATTATTTGAATTATTAGACATTTTGATATTAATTGTCCAGCTGTATATCTGCGCACTATATTCTTGTGTGTATGTACTATATATATGTGTGTGTGAATGTGTATATATAAATATATATATATAACATTTGGAAAACATAATTCTTTAATGTCATTTGTAATCGATCCAAAGAAAAAAACTGGAGCCTTTATTTTTAAGAATTTAGAGGTAACCTATCAGTCAACGCAGACACATAAAATCATGGAGATTTTCATGACAGGCTGACTCATAATTTCCTTCTCTTCTTTCATCTCTTGACGTATCTCCATTACCTGGTCTCTGAAAACCAAGATCATATCTCAGAGAAGGACAAACCTGTCCACGTTATATTATCCAGAGCAGCGCTGGGAGACAAAGAAACGGGCATAAATCATCTTTTCCACACAGAGACAAGAGAGAGAGGCTAAATCATAGTAGAGCTGTTGTATTTTACCCTCATAGCTGGAAAAGCTGTTTGTCAGCTCAGGCCTACAGGGCCACAGCTGTGACTGCTCTTGATACACTACATTGTTAAAATGGTGCTTCAGTGAAGTTCAGGCATGTGGTTTCTCACTTTTTTCATCTAAGCTATATTCTTCATTTCGCTAATAGAAGTGTATTTAAGCAGTATCACATTAAGTAATATCATAGTAAGAGTGTTGTTGTACTGAACATAAACAGACTTGCTTTTATGTAACACTTCAATAAGCAATCCTGTAATATGAGTGTTTAATGTTAGGGTTTTGCAAAAATACGTGAGAGCTTGCGATGATTAATGCTGTTTCCATATGACTTTGACTGCTTATGTATGTAAACAAGGCTAGCAAAAGACATCCAACTAATAACTTTAATCACACTTTTACACCAAGATGTGCATTTGTGTTCACAGACTTAGAAGTACATTCATAAATATACCATGCTTGCTTATTAATATTTTGTCAGATTTGACAAAATATTTCAGTAGCCAATTAGTTTTGGTAGGTGTCCTTGTTACATACTAAGTATTGAGAAATTTTAATGAATAACATGTACTTACTATAAGGTTAGGGTTAGGATTATGGCTTGATGCTTGATGTTTGGTTTTATGTAATGATGCATATTTTGCTGTTAAAACTAGTACATGTAATATGTAACAAGCACACTGTTAAATAAAGTGTTAGCTTCAAAAGTCCATCCTCCAAAATCAGCATGCAGTATACATTCTGTATATTCCATCTTAATAGCAAATTCAGTTCTTTTACAGTAAGATGGACTCTCATTCAGACACAAGTTTCCTTAAAGTAAATCAGATTTTGAAGCACGTTACTGACAGATGCCTTTGAACTGGACGTACAGTATTAGAGGCTTTGGAAAACTTCTGGTCTTGATAAAACATTCAGACAGAGAAATGATTATTATGTGCTGTTGATTGATGCGTATCTTCAAGTGTTCACCAGAAGCGAAGGATGTATTTTGTGTCTTCACATATACTGTACCAACGTCCTCCATAAATGAAGCTATTTGTAAGGCGAAGGTAGTTACTTCTAATGTACTGTAAGCTTCTGTAAGTTGGCTTTGCTGTTGTGTTGAGTCAACATTTAATCTTTAAAGTTGTAGTTAGCTTCACCCCTGAGAATTCACTAGCGCTTCTGCTTGCAGTCCATGCAGCTCAGTTGTTGTTACCAAGGCAACTGGCTCTCTGCAATGCACCTCCTGTTTGCCTGTTTGGAGACAGGAAGCCTGAAGCATTGACTTTGTGTGCCAGCAGCCCCGCATTAATTCCCCCTCATGCTGATGGAGGAAGATTTCTGATACTTTTAATTAGGCGATACTCACTCTCCCACACAGTTTCTTGTTCTTTCTCTCCCTTTTGCATTGTCAGACAAATTATAAAAGTTTTGAGACTTGTTAAAATGCTTGTTTAAAGGAAGTCAGCATGACTTAATTGTCACATATCGTCACAGTTGTGAATAGAATGAGGTTCCAGTGTATAGTTACTGACAGGGCTTGAACTTTAACAGTGGCTTGTTGGCAGTACTGTATATCTAATTACAATGTTTAATAAGCTTTTATGGAAGCAATTACTATAAATTCATATAGTGTTATAATATGATGTTTATCGTAGTAACACACTTTTTAAATTACCAAAGTGGTACATGCAACCCTATTTCTGTCTGTTATGTTCTGTTGGATTAAATAATCCCCTTTCTGGGTGTATTTTAGTATTTTATATAAATGTTTTATTATTTTTACTTATTTGTGTATTAGATTGTTAGATGATTTGTGTTTAATGTGTTAAATCATGTTACCATTTTACCCTTTCTGAGGGCTTTATTTATTTAATATTTTATTTCATGCATTGTTTTTATAATGTTTGATAAAACAAAAAAAAAGGTTTTCATAGGTTCATGGTGAAGGGAAATACTGATTCTTTTAATCAGGGAATACTCTCACTCTCTCCCACCCACACACTCTTCAGTTCACCTCAGTTTCAGTCCCCAAATTTATGGAAAGTACCACTTTCCTTGCACAATGACGAAGTTCATTGTTCATCTGTCTCTCTCATTCACTCTTACTGTCTGTGTTTGTATTTGTCCTGTGCTTTAACCCACAGCAGATCTCACGAGCAGCAGGATGCCAGCTGGCCCAAGCGTTCTCCTTTATCCTGGGCAAAGGCTTTACTACGGCTCATAAATGCAGTGTCGGTTTTTAAATGCAGCATTTAATATGTGATGGAGAGCAGCTCTGCGGATGTTATCAGGCTTGTTTAACAGGTTTATTTATCACCCTTTGATGCTGCAGCCAGGATTGGCGTTTCTCGGCTCTGGATGTCCTCTAAGCACAAGCAAATGTGGAATCAGGCATTTAAAATGCCCAGCATGCCTATCCAGATCTTGTGCGCTCTGGCTTTAAGTTGTGGGTTTGTATATCAAGAGCACATGGACGTCAATAAATTATACTTTGAGTACAGTTATAATAAATTCATTGCTCACAGAAATGCAAAGCTTTATCATATCAGTATTCTGACTGTGGTCCGATGAATGAACAAAACCACAAAAGAAAAAAATACTCATATATTGTGTATTTGCATTGCTGAAATCTTATGTAATCTCTCCTGTACAGTATCCCTAAGGGGCCAAAACCCCATTCAGAGGCCCAGATGTGACTCCACAGGCCTCAGCATGACAAACACGAGCTCTTTGTGGCACCGGCCCTGCAGACACACAGATAAGTGACATTTGACATTCCTTTCCATACACACTGTTTACATTCCTTTGAGCGAATCGGGGCTGTGACGGCACAGGTTTACGGATGTGTGGGTAATTGTGGCTTCTGTTTATTGGACTTTTGATGAATGACAAAGAGGAAGGAATCGAGTAGCCTCGTAGATAGTTGAGATCTCACTCAAGTATCACAGGAACGGCTGGCATGTGAAAGTACTTTAACATCTCAGCACTCAGAAATGGCTGCTAAAATAGTATTAAAGCAATAGTTGCATTTTTACACTAACTTGAAGTTGAAATCTATTTTAATACAGGGGTGTAACAATATATTATATCATAACAATAACAGCATATTATATCATCATTGTGATGCATTTACTTCATACAAGCAGACAAGCAGCAAAAACTTCCAGGAGATAACTCAAATATGTTTTTGTTGTCTGTATAGACTAACATTTAAAAAGTCATGAAATCGCACATTCATAAGTGAAATCCTAATATGATTTCTTGAATTCCCAGTAGTACATGATACACCGAAAAAAGTCAATAAAACTGATTGTTTAATAAAACGCTATTTCAGTTTTTGAAAAATGAAACTGAATTTAGTTTGGGCATTTGCCATTTGTTTGTAATCATTTGAAAATATTCTTACACCAAATGTTTAAGTGTAGCACTAATGATTTTTATATGTCACATGAGTTCACTCCTGTTATTGTGCTGACACTTCAGTAATCACTATATCAGCCCATGTACTATTGACGTGCTGGAGGTTGACTACATTGTCTTCACAAGCGGATCTGATTTCATACTGTAACTTCAAAAACACCAGTGCAGACATTTAGTCCTAATACTCCTTGCTAAATCTACCTCACTGAACATTGTCCAAACTCGGTCACAACGGGCCCTGAAGAGTTTCCTTTAAGCCGTCTTCTAAGCATTCCTCAGGTCTCTGTTTGTGTCTGAGCACCTGAGCACTCATCTCCCAGCAGCTGTTTATGCCATCAGTGATTCCTTCTGTTACACCAATTTCTGCTCTCTTTCATCTGTAACTCTGCATTATGGCTTGTTAAGGTTCATCCTCTCTCTCTCTCTCTCTCTCTCTCTTCCCTTGTCCATTGTTTTCCTCATTACTCCTCCTCTTACTCCTGAGATTCATCCTTAGATACTTTTCAGAAACTGAAGAGGCGTGGGATTTCCGGGTTGAGGGGTGTGTTGGCGGTATGGATCTGGCCAAGTGTGCATCTCTAAACCATATGGAGAATCAACCTACTCAAGTGATACAAACACAGACTCTTGCCTACAATTATGGTTGCTGTATTGGAGAAAATAAAACTATCTATTATCTTTAATGACATAAACGCAATATTGGAAACCAATGGAATACGGTGCAAAACATTACTGATTTAGTTCATGGTACAATGACCAGCGAAAAAAGAGTTTAAATATGAACAAACAAATATTTTTTTACTTTTTTGTATTTTTTAATGTTTTCCAGCTGGATAACTTTATTTAAATAGAATATTTAAATCAGCAAAGTTCACGACCACCACACAAACATAGATACTGTATACATTTGCAATGCATTAGAACTCTCTCAAACTGGTTCCAGTGCATTGGATCATCCTCACTGTGTATCCCTTTGCCCTTATGTTGTTTATCACTGCACGTGGAGAGTAGCGCAGTAACATCTATGAGTGTATGTTTGAGAAGACACTGGATTTGGCTGAGGCTGTGGGGGAATCTAGGGCTTGTCCCTGCTTGTGGTTTTCTACTCATTGCCTGAGTGAATCTTACAGAGGGCTGCATTCCTTTTACATTAAATTTGTGCATGGTTTTGATATTCAGTAAAAGCATAAATCAAACCTGAGTTCAAAGACTGGCCTCATTAGGCATCTGACTGTCTGTAGCTAGCAGACTGGAACGCGTGTATGGATGGATATGCAGTTTAATTGTAAACATAGGCAGAAAGCTAATATGTGGACTGATGTGTTTAACCGATTTGACTCTTCCTCTTCCTCAGTCTGTCAGGCTCTCTTTGCCTTACGGAAAGGATGGGCTTCTGGATCCGGTCCAAAAGAGGCACCCTAACCTGCCTGGACCACGTGCAAACACTAGAGACTCTTGGTTTCAAATGTTCTTTTATGGCCCTACCGATGGCTGTAGTACAGTATGTTTTGCTCAGTATACACTGAAACAAACAGTCTGCTTGACCACATGATGCCATTGATGAAACACCCCTGAGACATCTAAAACAGATTAGTGCAAAAGTTTCAAACGACCAGCCCAAATATGGACCTTGACATTCATAGTTTTTTTTATTTACCATATATGTCAGTTGATTTCCATTTATTTTCAGTCTTTATACGTTCGAATAACATCTGAGCCTTACATCAAAGCCACTGAGCAAGATCTGCTAATGAGGTGGCTACCTGCCTGGTCTAAATTGCAGTGCAGGAATACAATCTCAGGCATCATTAGTCCACTAAGCATGCAGAGCGATATCCTGGGTCTGAGAGATGAGTAGACCTACAAAAAAATCTGCCCATGCACCAATAACTTCTTTTAGTTCAAATGCATTTTCACAGTCCCTTTAAAACATTCTGTTGCCTGTAAGTAACATTGCACCTACTTGCTCTTGGAACAGATGAAGACATTTAGCATTAAATCACTAATGCAGTGAATGGGTGCCATCAGAGTGTAAGTTACATCGTAAATCAGTAACGATGATGGATTTGTTTATTACATATGCATATCATTTTGCTTCACATGGTGTTAAGTGATGGACTGTTAACTTTAACAGCTGTTTGGACTCTCATTCTGACGGCACCCATTCGCTGCAGAGGATCCATTGTGGAGCAAGTAAAGTAATGCTATTTCTCCAAATCTGCTCCTCATCTCGGATGACCTGAGGGTGAGCACGTTTTCAGCCAATTCGAATTTTTAAGTAAAAAGCAGTATTCCTTTAAGACCTCAAAGTGTATGCTTGTCGTTTGGAGGTATGTGGGTGTGTTCTTTTGTCATGTACATGTGTATCGTATCATACTTTAGGCCTAGAATTAGATCGGCACTGTGCCACGTACCTGCCAGCAGGGGATACACTTTTTTTTCTGATTGCCGTGGGCAACAAGTCCTTGATTTCCTGGATAAAGACAACCTGCCAGTTGTGGTTGCCTGCCAGACATGCACACACACAGCTGTAATGTTATATTAACATTCAAGCGCCATATTACTACTCCACAGCTCTCCTTGTTTCATCTCTCTGCAGACACACTTCCATAACTTTAAATGAGGCACTTGTGTTTATATTACATCAATCAATACTTTTTTCCCCCCCAAAAGCCAAACTCAGGCAGGCACATTATTTAAACATGGACTTTGAACTCATTCCACGTCAAAAACACAATTAAAGTAGCGTCGGAAAGGCACTGCAGGGCAGAATAATGAACTGTTGGGGCCAACGGAGCACAGAAAATGAACTTATAATTAAGATTTCAGTATTACATTAAATCTATACATCATCCAATTGGATTTTATTTCTCCCAGGAGCATGTGAAGCAATAGCTCTTTATTATTCATAAGTGCTAAAAACATGGAAACTGTTCTTTTGTGGTGACGTGATGCATTTGAGGCCTATGTATGAAATCGTGTCGACAAGAGCGGTATACAGACACAAAAGGTGACAGCCAGTGAAGAGGGGCTGCCTGTAAAAACAAGCTAACGTACCAACGGAGCAATTACCTCTCATGTCAATGATGTTTTTACAGCATGTCAGAAATTCAGCCCAGCCCTGTGAATTCCTTATGTATGACCGACAGGAGAGATTTCTTTGTTTCTCTCGCGCTGATCCCTGTGTACATCGCTGCTTTTACTCGAGCCTAAAGCTTGAATTTAATCAAAACACACTTCAGCTGCAGTATGAACCACTTTGGGGATTCGCAGGCATTAAAAAACAGCAATTAGCTGCTAGTTTACGAAGACAAGCCTGTTTAATATTTCCCAGGCTGATTAGCCATTATCAGCTTTGTTCAACACATATTCCTCAATGCTTATAATTGCTTAATGATGCAATAACTGCGCCTTTATTTTTTTCCACTCAGGTTTCAAACCCTTCTCTAACGTTGCTAAAATTGTTCCTAAAATAATGAGCTTTCAAATCAGTCTCAGATGTTCTTTAGTTGAGCATTTCTCATAGCAATTTTTATAAAAAATTGTTATTATATATCCCCATATTTCTCCATATCACTGTAGGCATATGTGAGTTAATCAGTCAGGCGTAATGTTTCAGCCATTATTGCAAAATGAACTTCAGCAGAGTGATCAGGGTCGGGATGTAATGCATGTGGGTCTTTATCATCTAGACAGGGTTTATTTCGTGATAATGACCCGACTGACTGTACATTGTTTGACTTGTATTGATATTTACCAAATGGACATGAAATATTCATTGTTATATTTTGTGAGATGAAGATAAAATAAAAGTTTTTCTTTACATACAATAATAATTCTGTATGGTGGTCTGCAAAGGTGCCTGTCATGACGAACAAGCTCCCAAAGCCAGTTTACACAAATCTAATCTACAATCTCTTTTTTTTTCCTTCAGTCTGGTCATCTCTCTTTTTTCATTGGATCTCCGTCTCTTCATCCCTCCAGACACCCACCGTCATGAGGATTTATAGCTCTCTGCACCCTATAGATAGAGCTGACCCAGTGTCCAGAAAGGTCCTGAGACATGAAAGCCTGACCTTACTGTTCCCAGCAGGCCTCTGCACACCTGTGGGTCTGCCAGGAGGACACTGGGAATCAATTTCTCCAACCTTTCCATTTCATCCATTTCTTTGTCCTTTTTTGGATAGGATATTTTGTTGAAATTAAACAAATGAGTAAACTACTATTAAAAAAAAAAAATATATATATATATATATATATATATATATTTTTGTTGGACAAGTGTGTTGTTTTGTGTTGTCACTCTCATGTTTGGATCTGAAGTCATACCAACAACATTGTTCCTCTGTGTTTTTATCATTATAGTTATGCACTCATAAAATATATGAAAATTTCATATTTATGGAAGTTAAAATGTTTCATGTGAATGGTCTTTAACACCATAATTTGTGTTTTATCGCATCATCCCTGGCTAATATGACATGAAATAGAAGTTCAGTAGATGTCATGTCAGTGTTAATATTATATATGTACGTGTGGGTATTTATTATGTAAATCATATTTACTAAGTGCAAAATAAAAAATATGTGTGTATATTGCACATATTTATTCTATAAATACAAACACATACATTATATATATTAAAGAAAATATATTATGTTTATATATTAATTATATAATATAAAATATAAGAATATATAAATGTATAAACATTAATGTAAAATATTTTCAAAATATATACTGTATGTGTGTCTATTAATATATACATAATAATATACACTGTAAACATGCATATAAAACATAAATTAAAACCTATTTTGGATGTAATAAATTTGGATGTTATATATATATATTTTTTTTTCCCCTTCTTTTTACCATTTATTTTTATTTATTGTTTTTCTCCACACTTGTTTTATAAAATTCACATCTTATATTTACAAAAAAACCAACAACTGTAACTGTCTTTTATGTTCTACATGACTGTATACATTCTTCTCCATGTATGCAACACTGTTTACAGCCCCCTTTTTTCTCTTCACAAAGGCCCTATGCATGACCTTTAACCTCAGGGTCAGAACAGGTTTTCAGCTTTTCAGCTATGAGTGTTGCTTGCTGAGTTATAGTGTGTCATGAGTGACAGCTGGCAAGAACCAATAAACTCCATCCCTGCATTCCTGCAGAAGACCATTAAAAGCCTTTCATATCGCGTTCTCTGTTCAAACGGAGCAGTTACTGTGTTTTACACTGCTGCTCCAGCACAGGTCCTCAGGAAGGCATGTGACCAGCTCAGAGGTCTGGCAGTTTTATTTGTGAGATCTTAAAACCCTGCTGCTATATGTTCTCTGTGGAACAAGTCCACCTTTTTGACCCCAACTTCTGCTGCTGCTTTTCAAAAGTCACATTTGGGAGATCTCAGCAATAATTTCAAGAGACTTTTCAAAGTGTCTGAATTTGTCCCTAGAGATTACAGATGTAAACAAAATTACTTTTGATTTGACTTCAAGGAGATTTGTGGATTGTCTGTACTTTGTGCAGAAATGTTTGAAATTGCAGTGATGGTAGTTATTATTTCCTGTAGGAGAGCGTAGAGGAACATTTATTTCAGTGCTTTTGCGTTCTTTTACAAAATATTTGGGTTCCCCCAAAAAACTTGTGTTTGCTCACAAAACTTTTACAAAGGAAAAATGATAAGGTATCCAGAAAAAATAAAAAAAAAAATATATATATATATATATACCATATATATATAAGTATATTTCAGGGCGTTTGTGAAAGAACGCAAAGTATATTGGGAAAACACAATAGTTTTGCAAATGTTTGCAAGAGTATGTATAAATGTTTTGTGAGCAAACAAAGGTTGTCGTGGAAATGCAATACGTTTTGACAGAACTCAAAAGTTTGGAAAGCACTGAATTTCAATATCCCCTTAGTGACTCCATAATTTGCCTAAAAACATTACATTTATGTACATGTTATGTAGTATTATAACAGTGAGTTTGTATAAAGAGATGTCTTCTCATTTGCTGCTCTCTTTTACTCTCTCTCCCCATCCATCTTCTTGCCGTAACTGTGAGCCAACCTGTTGTAGCTCTTCCACACCCCCTAAACTTTCTCCTTCAGAGGTATTTGCTTCATTCATTCACTCTCTCTTTCTCTCACACACCCTCTTACATGTCCCTTTCTAGGCCGTCTAGGATTCTCACACTCCTCGTCCTGGGACACTGCACTACAGCGTGTGGAGTCCCATAAGCTGTTCTTGGATTGGATTATTACACTACCTGATGGATCTCCAGCAGACTGGGTCTGTTTCAAGCAAACAGCAGTTTTGCATTTGAGAGGAGGACCATGGTGCAGGGTACAGTTGGAAAGGTGAGTGAAGGCTTCTAGACGAACTTTTCAGCCCAATGCCTCACAATGCAGAAAGCAGTATATCTCTCTAACTCTCTGCCAAGTTTCTCTTGTTCGTTTTCTTTCTTCTGGTGCACTCTGGATGTGAGCCATTTTCTCAGAGTGGTTCTCAACTAGTTCATTTCATTCTTGGATGTCAGTGTTGTGATTTAACACAGTACAAAACCTAGAATCAGTATTTCATATTTTATTTTACCTTGTGTAGTTTTGTCCATGAGTCTTCAGGATGAGCAACCTGTCCATGTTGGCATCTTTCTAATTTGGATTTAACTAAGCAACATATGAATTCACTCAGAAATATTGTAGAGTTTGATGTGAACAGCAATGTTTCATATTTGCATTGTAGCATAAGCATTTAGCATTGATCTTCCCCTACACTCTTAAAAACAAAGGTTCTTCAAGCGATGCCATAGAAGAACCATTTTTGGTTCCACAAAGAACCATTCAGTCAAAGGTCCACCATCTCTTTCTTACCTTTTTCTAATCTGAAGAACCTTCTTTCGCCACAAAGAACCTTTTGTGAAACTGAAAGGTTCTTCAGATGTTAAAGGTTCTTTATGGAACCATTTAGATAAAAAGGTTCTTCTATGACATCGTGAAGCACCTTTATTTCTAAGTGTACATACCGCAATCCAATCAGAACAGACCATTTTGGGGTCATGACCCTTCACTTGGAACCACTACTGTAAGTGCTCTTTTAATGTTCATTTTCTCAAACATCTACTGATCCAAACTAGCATGACTTGACCCAAGCTCCTTTATTTATTTAATGTATTGTTTGATTAGGTAATTGTAGAACAAAATCAGAGACTGCATCCAGCGTATGCTATTTCACTCCATTTTCGGCCACATCTGACAGCTTCAATAACCTCGCTAATGCAACTAAAAAGCCTTGAACAAAACGGTAAAGTGTGTCAGTGATGTCTCCAATCTGATAGTTTTTTCCTCCACGTACAGGCTTTTACACGCCCCTCGAAGTCGAGCGGCACTTCGGCTTTAGACGTAATGTCATAGATGAACCGCATAAAGTCACTTCATTACTGCACGCTGGCGACCTGCCACTTCCTGCAGCTGATAAGCCTTCACAAACAGCGTCCTTTCCAGCTTTTATTGTGAGCGAGCGAGTACTAGCAGCATGCATTTGGATATTTGTACTACAACAGATGTTTTTTGTAGACGTTCCGCCCAGTATCTTAAAAACTTTCTTCACTGAAGCGACATTTAAAGATTTTTGGCTTATCTCTTGAATGGCTGCCTTTAAACTTTGTGTTCGTGTTTGATTTAGTGCATTCATGGACTACAACAATTGCAGTCTCTGTGTGCACTAGTGTGTTTTTGGACGCTTTTGAAAAATGTTTTTCACCCTAGTGTGTGTGTAACACATAATTTAAAGCTACAGACATAATCTTCTGTGAAGTGGCCGTGTTCAAAAATGACTAATAAACAGCAGGGTTTGTAGAGAGAGCAAAAAGGGGCTTGGGTCGGCTCCTGTACCTTTATAATCCTTCAAAGTGCACAACGCTCACCTCTCCTGTCGGCCTGCGCTCGAGAGATTACATTCTCTGCTGCATGACTTTGCTGTATGCAAGTTGCTGTGCGGCAGGCGTCAGAAAAATATCCCTTGAGTTACGGCGGTAGCACCTTCCTGTCTGTAAGTTGATGTAAATTATCGCTTGTTCAATCAGATTCATTCATAAATCGCACAATCAGACGACAGCCTCCAAAGTACAGCAATGCAAAAGTCTTATCTGCCCCGTCCAGAGTACCGGAGTCTATGTAAAGTCATGTAAACTGACTGCGGTACAGAAGTGCTTGAGGTTACATGCTCAAACAGGACTGAGTTTGAATGGTATGTGTCGAGCTCGTGGCCCTGAACTTTCTTGATGAAAAATCTGGCTGTGTTCCACTGCATCTGATAGGAAAGCATGCCTTTCTGCTCTAACTTATATGCCGAGGGTGTCTGACCTACACGGAAGCGTCTGTGATCATAATAAAAAGTTTTAGCACTATGTAAAAATGCTTTATGGACTCCCATGTGCACCCAAGAGAAGTTTGTTAAAGTCATCGAACCCTTGCAACTGCATTAATTTTGTGGACTGTCAGACCCGTTCTCGCGCATTAGAAGTGGCAGTTGTGCAGTAAAGCATTGCATTAGCATGGCTGTGGTTTCTGCACAGCTTGACAGTGCTGTCTGTCGGCTGAACAGAGTCTCTGTAGTCATAATATCCCCCACAGATGTAACCTGACAAAGCCGCAGCAGCTCTGGGCTGATCATTGATTCCGTATGGTATGTAGTTAGTTAGCGCAGTGTTTGGAATGACAGCATTTATTTGGCTAGGAAGCTGTTTGTCTGACACCTCTGGATTTTTCTTGAAGAGCTTTCACAGTTTGGGATTTGTTGTGATTTCAAAGGATGAAGAGATTTTGCCGTAATTAAAGCTTCTCAGATATTTGGAGGTTTAGTTTTCAGTTATGTATTCTGTAGGTCAAGAATTCACAGATGCTCAACTGCAGAATACAGTAGCTTGTTTATTGTCACATTGTGAGATATTTCTTGTCACATTCACTAGGAAAAAAGTGATTGTGACATAAAAAGTGACATTGTGAGATTAAATAATAAACTTAAATAATAATATAAAGCCATATTGTGATATATTAGATGGAAATTATTACATAAACAGACAATGTGAGATATTAATTCACTATTATTTGCTATAAAGTCACATTCTAAGAAATTAAGTCAGAATTATGGCATGTTAAGTCACATTTTATGATATTAATCTCATTATATATACTCGCAATTGTGACAGTCACAGTCTCAAGAAATAAAGTTGCTATTGTGACATAAAGTCACATTCACGAGAAATAGTCAGAAGAAATAATTAATCAGAAGAAATAATGTTGCAGCTGTCAAAATCAAGAGATACATTTGCTGTTGTGACGTAAAATAACATTGAGATTTAAAGTCAGTTATGACAGTCACTTTACGAGATATTAAGTCACAATTAAGCTGACTTAAAAAGTCACATTGTGAGATAATGTCACAGTTTGACATACAGTAGTAAGTTACAGAAATTATGAGAAATTAATTAAGAGTTGCAACATACAGTTACATTGTAATCTTTGTGAATGATATAAAGCCACAGATGGAAGAAATATAGTCAAAGTAAGTAATTTTAGAGTTCTGAGATATACAATCACAATTACAAGATGCTTTTTTGTGAAGCTGACTACTTTCAAATTAAGACAGAATTTGCAGTTTCTTGATACATTGGCAAAGACCTCATTTTCCTTGCAGATAAGAGAATTTTAGACAAAGGGTTACAGCAAAGAATTGGTGTCCTTGAGGGGAAACTCGTCCATCTTCTAGAACCTTCTGTCCTGAAGGCAGTTCTGTTCTGGAATTCTTGTCTGAGAGTGACAGGATCAGTATTTTCACTGCAGTTCACACCTTGCTCTGTGGACCACACGCAGACATGAATATCAATGAGCAGACTAAGCCTGTGAAGTTCAATTACACACTTGGTGTCTTTCACAAAGGTCAGGTTTGTTGTGATACTCTGACCTCAATGTCAACTACGTTGTGTGATGTAACCTGCAGAAAGTGCAGAGTCACTGTCATTGTATTGTTAGACATTTTGTAGCAACACCAATGTGAAGATGCGTCTAAAAATATATCACATGTAACTATTTTTATTAAGATGCTTTCCAATCACAGTTCACAGAGATAATACATACAGTAGAAGGTCTTAGCCTACATATGGATCCAGATATGTTAATTTTTTATGAAAATTCAGGTAAAGTCCAATAAGCAAACTTAACAGCAAAGCCTAGCTGGTGAAGCTGGTCAAGCAAGGAAGTATTGCTAGCTAAGTCATGATATATTAAACAGAATGTTTAGGCTGCTCTTTTTCAAATATTGAAAGTGAAGTGTGGCCACAAAAACAGCACAGTATAAGCACACTCTCAGAAATAAAGTACTAAAGCTGGCACTTGGGGCGGTATCTTTTCAAAAGGTACACTTTTGTACCTATTAAGTTCAAACATTAAGTTTAAGTACTTATATGTACCTTCAAGGAACCCAAATGGACTTTATATATGCAAATATTTTGAGTGCATATGAATGGTTTGTTGTACTTTTTTGCTACACACAGTACAATACAGTTTTCTAAGAACATAAAACCCATTTGTTTGAGGAAAAGAGTGCAATTTATGCAGCCATTCTAAAATTTGGGATTGGTAAGATTTTTTAATAGTTTTAATGGTCTCTTATTCTCACCTAGACCTCATTTATGTGTCTTAAATACAACGAAAATAGCCATATTGTGAATTATTACTACAATTTAAATGTCTGTTTTATTGTATTTTTACATTTCCTGTGATGGCAAACCTAATTTTACAGAAGCCATTACTCCACTCTTCACTCTCGCATATTCCTAGAGCTCATTGTTTATTTGATATAGAAATCTTTTGTCACTTTTTATCAGTTAAATGTACCGTTGCAAAAAAAAAAAAAATCTGGCCCACTTCAAACATTTGAATGGTAGCAAGTAATATGTTTCGATTAGAGTTTGGGACCTTGACAACCTGAGGTTTCTATCTCTTTTTGTGTTCCACAAAAGGCATCCAGTTGTGGAACAAGGTGTAAAAAATTACACAATTATCATTTTAAGCTTAACTATTCCTTATTATTTGCACAGAAGATTCCTCTGCTGAATTTAAATGTGTGACACCTGAGAGGAATAAACTTCTAGGTAGAACTTCATTGTGCAGTACCGAACTTTCTTAACCTTAAACAATTATCTTTTATTTGAATAATACCTGTCTCTATCTAAGTGCTATTCATTCATTTCTTAACCGGCGCTCAGCAGGCCTGCGCAGCCATTTCTGACAGGATAAATGTGGCAGATTATACAGCCGATTTTCAGCAAAGATTCAGCGATTACACTGACTCTGCTAACAGAATAGATCAAAACGATTATTCTGAATGTGTGTATATGCATATGTATGACGATACTGATCTCTCTTCCTCTGTTTTACAGATAAAAGGGAGAGAGTGTAGCAGCTAAATAAAGCAGAGAACAAGCCCGTCTCAGGACATCAGTCCAAAGAAGAGGATCTGCCGGCAGAGAGATAAGAGGGGGAGGACAGGGAACGAAAGAGAGAGTCGGAGGACAAGAGAGAGAGAGAGAGAATGGGATATTGCGGCATGTGGATCTTCTTCTTGCCCCTGTCTCTCTTCTATCAAAGCGCCACTGCAGAGGCTGAAGGTAGACTGCTGACTCATGCTTTATCTACATGCGATAGGGCCTCTTCAGTCCCCAGTGAACTGCCAATATACCGCCCTTCAATCAATCACACTCTGAAAAGGTTGCAGGCAGGGTCCAAAATGAACACTTGCCAAGCACTTAATGCGGGTAAAATTTGGTGAGCATCTAAAATTGAGTTAATCCCAGTAGACACAATGATATACAACCTTTTGTGTTAGGATGCAAGGTAAAAGTGACATAGAAGGAGAACTTCATAGAAGAAAAAAATATGTAAATTAAATTTTTATGAATGTCATATATTTTATATATATATATATATATATATATAAAAGTTGAAATGCTGCATCCTAATTATATATATATATATATTTATATTTAATAATATATATCAAATTATTTGAATTTCAGAATTTTTTGTCTGTTCAATTTTATTTTATTACTTGATTAATTAATGAGTTATTTCAATGTTGTAGCATTTTGTCTGTTCAAATTTTAAACAGTTGAATAATTAATCATTATTTAGCTTTTTTATTTTATTATTTTTTTACTCCTGTGACCTATTTATGTTCTGAAAAAAAACACACCCTTACAAATTTCTTATGTTCAATGAAGTTTAGCAATAGGGAAGTCCATCTTCAGTCAGCTGGTGTCTGTCTGCACACCTTAAGAGACTGTACAGGTGGAGTTGAAATGGACACAGAGTTCTTTCCACATGTGTCCTTTTGAGTCAGCAGGTTCTGTCTGCGGGCCATCTGCACACCTCCTGCCGCTTGATACCGCTGCTTTGAGCCTTTCAGATAAATCAGTGTACCTCTCTCTGATTTCCATCACCACAGATCCATCTGCAAAGAAATCAGTGCGTGCATGTTTATGTTTCACCTTGAACTGTGTGTGTGAGGGAGAGAGAGACGGAGTGGGAAAGAGCGAGAATGTGAAACATATTGAATTCACGCAGGATGGTTTTAGAGGAGTCTGTCAGGACCAATTACTGACTGAGGCTCTAATGCCCTGAAACACTGTAATTTTCCACACCTCTTCAAAATGGCTGTTTGCAGTGACAGACACTTGACTATGAAATGGAAAGAATGTACTTTCCGAGGTCACGTCCTTGTACTCTTTCAGTATCGCACCTGCTTTATGTCGAAATCCTGTTAAATGTAAAAGTGTGAACCATCTAACCCCGGTAATCAACTCTTATAACTGTAACTACACACGCAGTCACTTTTCATTGCTGTCAAGGCCTTGTTGTCATGGAAATGGCCTGCCAGTTGCTTTAAAATTAAGTAAATGTTTGCTTAATAGCCTTATTTCTTGAGTCAGCACTGTACGTAGCTCTTTTAAGTCGTATCATGTTAAACCACATTATCTTCACAGGCTGATGATTTTAATCTAGCAGCAGATGATTTTAATGTAATCTTCTATGCACACAACTGAACGGTCAGATAAGATGTATCTAGAAAGTAAAACTGGAGTTGATTAGTTTATTGTGCTTTATGCGATGAAGTGTCTGTCCTGACGTGGAAGTGCTGCATTGTGATGCATTTGATCGTAATATACCAAAAATTCAGCCTGTGACGCAGGAATTGCAAGACCACCCCCCAAGAAGGGAATGGTTTTGCAAGCGGTGATCATTTGCTCTCTCTTTATCCTTTCTGACTGTTTTGTCTCTAGTTTTGTGTTTTGCTAGGGTCCTTTCTCACTGCTTGTTGCACTAGGCAGGACCTGCAACTCAATTAATTATAACAGGTAGTCCAGCTTTTGTCCAGGTCTGTTACACAAGAAGAGCTGGACAGGGCTGAGAGGATGGCATGAGGGGCTGATGTCCTGTGGTGCGACCCGTGCTCTTTCCAGCACCATGCAGCCCAGTTAACATTTGCTAGTGAAGGCTAGAACTCCATTGGTGCCTCCAAAAAATTTTTTTGGAGGGTCTCAAAGAACTCCACTTGCTCAGTGGTACCTTTACTGCTGTTATGTACCAGGATGAAACCCTCATAGCCATTGTCAGATCTTATGCTGGTGCAGTGCACCCTGGGTTCCTTCTGACAATGCCTGACCTCATTTGGCATCGACTTGTCCTCACATTCTTCAGCCTCTGCGAAATTGTGTACTGAAGCATCCAAAGCCTCCAAATTGCACAACGCACTGTCCAGGAGCCAGGGCTAAGAGATTACTTGCTAACAATAGTCTATTAATTACTCCAAATGACACGATTAAACTTGTAGTCAGTAGTTATGAATAATTTATTGTTATTATCTGAATAATATGTAATCATGCAATCAATAAAAAGTAACAGTAGTCTGATTCCAAGTCATTTAGAATGTAATATAATCTAATTACAAGTATTTAATTTTTGTAATCTGATTACGTAATACAGATTTTAAGTAATCAGTTACTACCTAGCACCCTCCTCATGGTTGTAGGAGAGGATCTCCCAGGAAAACCACCTACCATCTCATCAGGAACCTGAATAGTCAATGATTTTCAGTGTGATTTTGAATCCAGCCCTTAGTTGGTCGATGATTTTGGTTTCCATTGTCCATCCTTGTAACATCCTGTCATTTTGTAACGTGTGTATATATATATATAGAGGGTTGAAGGGCATTCTGAATGCAATATACTCCTCTGAATTAAGATGCTCGGACTGAGAGGATAGCTGCCAAATTCAGATTCTTCCATTCCATCTATCCTCATCACTCTGCCACTGGTTGAAAGCCTCTAGACCCTCAGTGCCGCCTGCGGAGAGTATCTTCACTGGACCATTAAAGTTTGCTTTTGATGAACTTCCCTATTGCATGAAAGCAGTTTTGTCTCTTAGAATGCTGTATATGAGTGATAAATCACTAAAGCCTGCAGTGTTTGTTCCCTTCTGATGTGGGTGGCACAGATTTTCCCAACTCTCTGCAGCAACTTTTCCGGAAATGAGACTGAACTTTTTATGTAGTTCCCGCCAGATGATCAATAACGTTGTGTCGTTTAATTCATATACTTTTGTTTCCAGAGCTCTATTGTGTTCTGATTTTATAATAGCGCCTGTCAGCGTGTGGTTGTTGGGGGGTGGGGGGGGAAGAGAACATTTCAAAGCATTCTTCTGAGAGCAAGTTAGAGGCATTGAAAAGCTTGGGATGTACTTGTCTTCTTCAGTTTTGCTGTATTTCAGGTGTGGGTGTGTGAAACTCTGCTCTCTCATCTGTGGGATCTGGCTGCACATTGTCTGTTGCTATTAAGTCTAATCTAGTCCTGATTAGCTCCTGCCTAAAACAGCTCGTCTTTGGAGAGTTATCTGATTCTAAGGACATCTGCTGTTCACTTAGTGCCAGCCATCAGAAGTTTCACTGTGCAATCACCTCATGACCAAGGACACATTTGCAGCAATCAAAGACAGACATAAGTCAATATTTTAATCCACACTACTGGAAGCTCAGACAAATCCTGAAATTGTAGGTCATGTGAAACCATAACACAAACACTGGATGACTGGACTTTTATTCTGATCAGGACTTATTCTGAGCCTTTAGCTGCTCTTCCTGTTTAATGTGGTTTCTAAAGTGCAGGTCACTTGGCATAAATTTACCAGCTCTTAAAACCTGTATTTTCTCTGAGTCTACACTGCCATCTAATGGTGGCCAGACACATTTTTGCTGGGTTATACATTAAAACAAATAACTAAATAATTAAATTAATTTAATGTTTATTTTAAGAGCCCTATAGACAATCTACAAATAATAATCTACAACTTTTATTTGGATTTAGGAAATAATGTGTTGATTTTCTATGATAATTCAGCTTCGTGTGGCCTGTGCATGTGTGTGTTTGTCAAATCCCTCTGAATTACACCCAACTTTCTCAATATGAAACATTAGTCATCTTTTATATAACAGTTTCATCCATGATAAAATAAGATAACTTGCATATATATATATATTTATTTATTTATTTATTTATTTATTTTTTTTTCTTCTCAGTATGTCGTACAGCCATGCCTGCTGATATTGTGTTCCTGGTAGATGATTCCTGGTCAGTAGGTCCGACCAGCTTCCAGCAGATCAAAGAGTTCATAACGGACATCATCCGAGCCTTCCAGGGAAGTGTGGTTAGACAGGAAGGCATTCGCTTTGGAGTGACTGTCTATTCTGACTTGCCCAGGTCAGTATACATAGATGATTTCTGCTGTAATATACTGGATGTGTGTATATTTCTGACCTTAGTAAGCACAAATTGACTGCTTGAATACTCCATATGCATCTGGCTGTGTCCTTGTTTAGGATGCGTATAGCTCTGACGGATTATTCGACTCTGGAGGAAGTGCTGAGAGCCGTGGAGGAGGTACCATATGAGGGAGGCAACAGCCGCACCGGCCTGGCATTAGAATTCCTTGTCGAGTCTGTGTTTAGCCCTTCTATCATCAGAGACAATGCCCCAAAGGTGTGACACTTCAATCAAAATCACTTCAAAACACCTTTTTCGTGCCTAACCCAGAAAAAAGAAAAAGACAAGCTTTACACTGTTGGCACAGATGCTGCATTATAAGTGCTTCATAAATACAAAAGACAAGTTCACACACAATAAAACCCATGTTAGAGGAACAACAGAGATTGGCTTATTTACTCATATTTACACTGCTGCACGATATGAAATGCACGTCCTGATTTTGTGGAGATAGATGTATTCACAGATCAACATATTTTAACACATTTTAGTTCAAATGTAATCTTGACCATATAAACCTACCCTACAGCTAAACCTAAACTTACCCATGAGTAATGCCTAAAATCAGAGGAAACGATAGATGATTGACACTGATGTACAAGCACCAAATACTGATAAACTATAAACTGCTTTTTTCACATCTGATTGGTTAATTGCAATGTTGTTTTAGGGTTAATCCAGGATGTTGATCCAGGAACATGTCGCACTTGGTAAAATCAGGGTCTGCGATATGGCACAATCACAGCCATTCAGAAGATATCAGTTTTGAGGGTTAAGTTTATTAACCAATGACATTTCGAATTAGGTGGGGCTATACACTTAAACTAAACTATACACTAAATAAAGTTTCCAAAATATATTTTTTTCCGCAATGATTCCATAAAAGAACAAGTTTTGGTTCCCCAAAGAACATGTGAGTGAACAGTTCCTAAAAGAATCATTTTTTTCTTGGTGTGGAGAACATTTCAGTAGTCTTCCACCATAAAGAACCTATTGTGGAAGAATATTTTAAATTGTTGTCTGATATGTACATAGAAGGTATGTAGCTTAGGTAACGGGAAAAAATGCCCAGAAACGGTTTTACAGGTCCATTTACAAGCCTAGAATTTGCCCCTAGAATGAAACAGTCTGTTTTTGCCTTATTTGGAAGGTTCATGAATAGTAATGAGGAGGTCTGCTCTGATTGGC